>APFE030449354.1:91272-104254 GCA_000404065.3 Pinus taeda | reverse complement strand
ATGAAGAATGAGTGAATACAATTGACATGGATTGATCAATATCAGGAAGGAAAAAGCAATCCTAAAATTGTTATAATTATAGCCATGCAACTCGCCCATTCCAGTCAATGGCAATAGTTAATCTCACCAGCCCCAATTGTTTTTTAGCCACATGAACGAGAATAATGGGCAGTAAGGACAAACATATTGCTAATTGTGTTGGTTTATATTGGTTGGTTGAAAGAAATAATTTCTTGCTAGAGTTTATGTTAGAGCACACAGACATTATAGAGGATGCATTTATAAACAACAGATAGATGGAATTCTCAGTAGCAGCACCACTTTCTTGCTTGCTAAGAATGTTGTTGCGAAAGAAACAGATGAAAGCGGTAAGGATAGGAGGTTAAATTCATCATGATTGAGAGGAGTAATGGTTTAGATTAGAATAGAATCTAGATTATGGAGGCTTGTTGAGAAGTTCCTAGGGATGTCTTCTAGCAAAGTAGATGAAATGAGCTAATGATTCATTCAAAATACATGAAGGAAATAACATAAGAAAGCATATTATTGTATTGTATTTAGTTATCTCTTAATTGATTTTTTTAGAAAATTTGGTCATTAAATTATATTTTCCCAATTCTATCTTCATGAGTACAGGATTCATCATGATTGAGAGGAGTAATGGATTAGATTAGAATAGAATCTAGATTATGGAGGCTTGTTGAGAAGTTCCTAGGGATATCTTCTAGCAAAGTAGGATTCATCATGATTGAGAGGAGTAATGGATTAGATTAGAATAGAATCTAGATTATGGAGGCTTTTTGAGAAGTTCCTAGGGATATCTTCTAGCAAAGTAGATGAAATGAGCTAATGATTCATTCAAAATACATGAAAATTTGGTCATTAAATTATATTTTCCCAATTCTATATTCATGAGTACAGGATCTGGATTGGAGCATTATATTATTTGCAATCCATCTACATACTTTTAGAGTGGAAAATTTGAAGGAGTCAACTCATAGGACTATTTTTACTAGATGATCACAGTTTAACAAAGTGGGGTTTTAAACCTTTCGAGGCAGTTTGAATCATTTTCTAACATTATTGGGATCCAAAAACTTTCACTTGCGCCAAACCCCTTGGCATTGTTCTACACTCAGACACATTTCCAATGGTGCAAGAAAGAACTCAAACGGAGTCCGTAGGCAAAAGTTATGCCATCTGGAAGTTGAATTTCCTACTTTGACCATTGTGATTCGAGAGGATGCCAAGCCAGCCCCATTACTCATGAAAAGGGTCTATCCATGTGCTCATGTTGAAGAAGACTCTAGAAGGGTCAATATCATAACTCTAGTTAAGAGCTAAAAGATTCAAACTTATCTAGTTGTGCCATAAGTGAGCCATTAAGAGAAAAAGAGATTCCATTTTATTGGAGCGCATTTTGTTCCATAAATGAATATAATAGCTAAGAGTAGATAGAGAGAGAGCAAACAAAGATAGTTTGTGTTTTGTAGCAACCCACGAGCCATAGGTCTCACTCCTTACATCCATTTCCATTTAGAGAAAGAGAGAGCAGAACAACCTCACCTTCCAGCTAAGTTTTCTCTGGTATGAGTTTCCCAAGACATATCTTGTGTCATTGTGATTTGTGGGTGTTAATTTTTTTTACTATTCTCTATTTTATATATTCCATAGACTGCAGTAATTCAATAAGTTTAGAAATCTAAAAAAAATTAACCTCAGTAATATAGATTTCAATTTTTCCATATATTTTATCTAATATGTTGTGACAAACTATCTCATGTAATATCCATAAAAATTCACAAATCATTATAAAAAATCCATCCTAAACCAATATAGAAAAAATCATTAAGAAAATCTATCTACTTGCAATTCATGTTCATGTTGATCAATAGAAAAGAAAAATCACAAGTGAAAATTTACCTGTCCTAAACAAATATTGGGGCAAATCGATATTTTTATGTACATATCCATTTACAGTTCATATCATTAAAAGAAAAGAGAAATCACAAGTTAACTTAAGTGCATACCTATATATTGGCAGTTCTCTCCTCTCCTCTCTCTCTGCTATGTCGATGAACTTCAGTGCGAGTAGGTTCCTCGTTGTAGTCTAGTCCAAATCATTGTCCAAATGTCCCATGAGATCTGATTAGAGAAGTGCTACAACGAATTTTCCCTTCCGCGGATTATCGTATCCCATATCCGCACCAAAGTGTTCTTGAGGAACCTGCTTGCATTGGAGTCTAACGACATTGCCGTCCAACTTCTTGAAGACTTGATGGACTTGTTGCATTAAGTCAGGGTGAGTGATTGCCTCATTAATACACCCTTGTTTTTCCTTTAATAACTGCTGCTAAATATTTTTTCTCGCCATGGTCACAATTGGATTGAATTCTTTGATGTAGTATGTTTTTTTACGTCCATTGTGATTAGTCCACATGGCATCCTAAATTTTTCCATCACAATTTTTTTTATTTCTTCATTGGTGCTAGGACATTCATGTAGCTTGATATCCCACTTACTTAACCACTTTTTGTTTTTCTTCATCCAAGTTTTCTTCCTACGATCTAATTCCTCTTCCATAGCTATCTTGGGCCAATGTTGGTTATCCATGCTTTTAGTCCTTTTTAAGTAACTTATTAACCCAGTTATCATTGTTGCCTCCAATGGGAAAGTACGTGCTTCAGTGAAAAGGATTTCATACGGGACTGTGGCTTCAACTTTGAGATTGCTAGTAACTAGTTACTTCGGTATCCTTTCTATCTGTCTCCGGCTACAAGTTGACATGCTACTTCCTCATACCTCACAACCATAGAGAAAAACCAACATAACCAACAAACCAAAAAGGGTTTTCTTGGTTTTCCAATCCCAAAGCTCAGTTTTTTTGCACCTATTTTGGAGTAAGTATGAGGCTCTCCATCCTCCTTGAATTCTTTTCGCCCTACAAGTATCCCTACTGAGCTTATGGTGGAAGTCAATCCCAAGATATTTGTATTCCTTCACTATCTCAAGAGGACTACCTTCGAAAAGAAAAGAGTTTGGTTTGTCTTTTCTACTTAAAGAGGAAATCATGATTTTGGTCTTATTAATGTTCACCTGCATCCCCACCTCTTGATAGAAGTGTTTTAAGACCTTTAAGTGTTCTCTTAATCCACGCATTGTTTTTGAGATTAGAATAAGATCATCTACATATAGAAGCAACTTTACCACATAGCTTGCTAGATGAACCCCTTCTCCATCTACTTTGCTTAACCAAGCTTCCAACTTATCAATATATAAACCAAATAACATGGGGAAAGGGCAAGGAATCAGAGGTAGGAGAAGGGAATGCTAAAGGCTTCGAAAAATGAAAATATAAATATTAAGCATTATGCAGTAATTTAATTATTTAGAAAAGTCTTATGGTAGAAATCACATAACATAAATTTTTGGCCGATGCATTTCAAACCAACCAGTGTGGTTCATCATCTGGGCCTAATGATGAACCACACTGGTTGGTTCGAAATGCGTCGGCAAAAAATTTATGTTATGTGATTTCTACATAAAGATTTTTCTTATTCATTATGGATCACAAAAGCTTGAATTCAAAAATTCAATTATTGGTTTACTCTTTCTATCTTTATCTCTTGAAATAAAATGATATTAAATAGTCAACAAAGACTCATCTGAAAAGACGGAGGATCTTTGTTTTGAAAACAAAGAAAAATACTTTTCCAAATACAAATATAAATATTAAGAATTATGCAATAATTCAATTATTGCTTTACTTTTTCCATTTTTATCTTTTAAAATAAAATAATATTAAATAATTAAGAGGATCTTTATTTTGAAAACAAAGAAAAAGGGAAAGATGGAGGAGGAGAAAACTCTGAAGCTTTCTCTAAACACAATATAAATATTAAGGATTACACAATAATTCAATTATTGGTTTATTCTTTCTATTTTTATCACTTGAAATAAAATAATATTTACACCGTAAGGCGTTTCCCTTTGAAATGAATTGCCCCGGCCGTCGCCATGTCCTATTGTTCACCATGGATTTGTGGTGTTAGATGATTGAACAAAGTTTGATCGTTGATCAAAAAATGGTTCATGAAACTGAAACATTCGTGAATTTTCGTCTCGCCGTTCTCGCTCATGGAAATGGCGGTCATTAGATGCTTATTAGTCGCCCATATTTTAATTTCCCTGAGTTGCAGTTTGAAAATACTTTGAGAATAAGAGAAGTCGGGTGTTCAGAAAATGATGGACGCGGCAGCCATTGTTGCTGCAGTTTCTCCAACGACATCGGAACATGGATTTTGGGTGTCGATGCTGTAAACAGTACAAGATGTGTCCCACGAGATGAGCATTTTGGGCATCTGAAAATGTCTGATTTCTTAGTGCAATCCCTCAAGGCAATTGTTCAATTCCTGGTACCAGAGCTCAAATCGTTGTTTGATTCAACTATGAATGAGTTCGACTCCTTTAAAGACATTAAGAAGCTCTTTTCCGATGCGAAAAATTTGCCCAACAACTCAATTCTGGAAGCTGCCAAAAATTTCATTCCCTTTGAGCTTGTCAAAGAGTTTCTTACAACAGACGACGAAAAATTATTCATGTATCCCCTTCTTCAAGTTATAGCCGATGAGTATTTCTCTTCCAAACACGTCCATGCATCTTCTTCTTTTGTGCTTGATTTCTACCAGATTCTGAATAATTGAACTTATTGGAAATGGGATTAATAGGTGCAGATGACGAATTTGCATGGAGGAAAGATGAAGAATTTGTGTGCCAAATGCTGGCCGGAGTCAATCCTCTTGTTATACAGAGACTCCAAGTAATCAGCAAATCTCTAGTCCCCATTTGTCTCCGCTCTATTTTTAATTAAGATTAGGCTACATAATTCGAGAAGTAAACTGGACCCTTTGATGTCTGGTCCTCAGATCAGTTATATTACTGCTTCACACATCAAAAATAATCTCGACGGCCTAACAGTGGAGCAGGTATATTGATCCAACTCAATGCTTGTTCCTTGTAATTTGGCTTGTCTTTTGATCTGCAGCAACAGTGAGATTCATGTATTCATAGATGGATATGATATTTTCAGCCTCTCTAGGATAACAGACTCTTCATTCTGGACCACCATGATGCCTTGATACCGCATATGGATTGAATAAATGCTTTGTCTATCACCAAGACATATGCTTCTCGTTCAATTATCTTCCTGAAGAAGGATGGCACATTAAGGCCAATTGCAATCGAGTTGAGCCTACCCCCTTCAAAAGATCGGGAAAGTGTTGGGAAGGTGTTTACTCCAGCAGAGGAAGGCGCAGAAGGAGCTCTATGGCAGTTGGCTAAAACGTACGTGACCGTTAATGATTCTGGTTACCATCAGCTTATCAGTCACTGGTAAAACCCAAGTAGCCACAACTAATAGAATACTTGCAGAATTGTTTGATATTTACAATATCATTCTATGTATAGTCCAGACTAAGACTGTAATGGTCAGGTTCTTTCAGGCTCAAGACTCATGTAGTTACGGAACCATTTATTACTGCTACTAACAGACAGCTGAGTGTGATGCATCCTGTTCACAAGCTATTGAGCCCTCATTTCTGGGACACAATCAACATCAATGCTCTGGCTCGCTAGATTCTTATAAATGGCGGAGGAATTCTTGAAATATCAGTGTTTACTGGAAAGTATGCCTTGGATATTTCTTCGGTGGTGTACATGCAATAGAGGCTTGACGAACAAGGGTTACTTGCAGATCTCGTGAAAAGGTAATCATAATTGTTGTTGTACATACACCATGGAGTTAAAGACTAAAATTTATTTAGGTCAGTGATCTAATTACTGTGCACAATTGACCTATCATTACTTGGTTGGTGAACTTTCCAAGGACCAGTTTTCAATGTTCGGCTTCTCCAAATTTATTATAAATATGGACGATCTCCTTATAATTATATTGTATCTCTCTGTATACAGATTTTTTCCTTTTAGTCAATTCTGTATTTTAATGTAATGTTTTATGTATGGAATTCAAACTCTGGTATGATGTTGTGCTGATTTGTGCTCTTTGTTTTCTAAACAGTAATAAATACTGATTAAAATCTGAGCCTCGTCTTTATGTCAAAATTTTGAATTTTGATTAACATTTTTACCTGAATGTGGCTACAACTTGAAAGGGGTATGGCAGTGATGGATTCATCAATGCCTTACGGGCTTAAGCTGATTATCGAAGACTACCCTTACGTTGTGGATGGATTGGAGATATAGTTGGCAATAGTTTCATGGGTTAAGGAGTACCTGTCCTTGTACTACCAAAATGATGATGCAGTGAAATCTGATACAGAGTTGCAAGCATGGTGGAACAAAATCAGAAATGTTGGTCACGGAGACAAGAAGGACGAGACATGGTGGTACAACATGGAGAGCATGGAAGAAGTTGAAAAGGCAATAACAACAATCTTATGGGTGGCCTCAGCTCTTCATGCTACAGTTAATTTTGGGCAATACCCTTACGCTGGATACATGCCTAGTCGTCCCACAATAAGGAGAAGGTTCATTCCAGAAAAAGGGTCCCAAGAATAAGAAATGGCTTAGTTAAGATAGCTTATAAATGGAGGCACAAGTTCTGAGACTCTCATGGTGTTATTTCAATACATTGGCCCTGATTAAGTTTTGAATGATTCAGAAATTAGCAGATCTATTAGATAGTGGAGGCAGGAAATTTGCACTTCTTTTCTGTCAAACCTGGTAGCTGATAAAATATGAGAAACAACTTAATCACACACCTGATGGTAAAAGCCTTATACTAAGAAGGCAGGTAGAAGTGGATGATTAAGATTGTTTATAGGTTTAGCCAACAGTTTTATTGGTAACATGCTTAGTTTGAACTTTTGCTGATATTGTTTCATCACATAGGCTGAGTACGGTTTGGTGAATTGTTACTGGAAATATACTTAAATCAGGATAAAAATATAGGTGGTAATACCTAGTTGAATGGACAGTCCCAGTATATTGGCCCTTTTGAGGATTATTACTTGACCAGTTTGTTGCCTTAGTCTGCTGAGTACATTTTTTTTTTTGTTGGTTGGTTGTTTTTATAATTTGTAAATTGTATAGGTGATTTTCATTCACATGCTTATTGGAATAGCTGGCTTCTTGAATAGGGCACTCATGCAGTTGAGTATGTGAGAGGGGTTTGTAGAACACATTATCTAATGAACTCTTATGTAGAGGCAAAAAGTCTCACTCATAGCCTACTCGGGGCTTCAGATGGGAATTTCTTTTATAGATTCATGTATCATAGATGGATATGATATTTTCAGGCTCTCTGGGACAACAGACTCTTCATTCTGGCATCTGGATTGAATAAATGCTCTGTCTATCACCAAGACATATGCTTCTCGTTCAATTCTCTTCCTGAAGAAGGATGGCACATTAAGGCCAGTTGCAATCGAGTTGATCCTACCCCCTTCAGAAGATCGGGCAAGTGTTCGGAAGGTTTTTACTCCAGTAGAGGAAGGCACAAAAGGAGCTCTATGACAGCTGGCTAAAGCGTACATGACCATTAATGATTCTGGTTACCATCAGCTTATCAGTCACTGGTAAAACCCAAATAGCCACAACTAATAGAATACCTGCAAAATTTGTTTGATATTTACAATATCATTTTATATATAGTCCAGACTGAGACTGTAATGGTCGGATTCTTTCAGGCTCAAGACTCATGTAGTTACATAACCATTTATTATTGCTACTAACAAACTACTGAGTGTGATGCATCCCGTTCACAAGCTATTGAGCCCTCATTTCCAGGACACAATCAACATCAATGCTCTGGCTTGCTAGATTCTTATAAATGGCGGAGGCATTCTTGAAAGAACAATGTTTACTGGAAAGTATGCCTTGGAGATTTCTTCGGTAGTGTACAGGCAATGGAGGCTTGACGAACATGGGTTACCTACAGATCTCATGAAAAGGTAATCATAATCGTTGTTGTACATACACCATGGAGTTAAAGACTAAAATTTATTTAGGTCAGTGATATAATTACTATGCACATTTGACCTATCATTACTTGGTTGGTGAACTGTCCAACAACCAGTTTTCAATGTTGGGCTTCTCCCAATTTATTATAAATATGGACGATCTCCTTACAATTATACTGTATCTCTCTATATACAGATTTTTTCTTTCAGTCGGTTCTGTTCTTTACTGTAACGTTTTATGTATGGAATTCAAACTTTAGTATGATGCTGTGCTGATTAGTGCTCTTTGTTTTCTAAACAGTAATCAATACTGATTAAAATTTGAGCCTCATCTTTATGTCAACCATTTGAATTTTGATTAACATTTTTACCTGAATGTGGCTACAACTTGACAGGGGTATGGCAGTGGTGGACTCATTAATGCCCTACAGGCTGAAGCTGATGATAGAAGACTACCATTACGTTGTGGATGGATTGGAGATATGGATGGAAATAGTTTCATGGGTTAAGGAGTACCTGTCCTTGTACTACCAGAATGATGATGCAATGGATACAGAGTTGCAAGCATGGTGGAACGAAATCAGAAATGTTGCTCACACAGACAAGAAGGACGAGACATGGTGGTACAGCATGGAGAGCGTGGCATAAGTTGAAAAGGAAATAACAACAATCATATGGGTGGCCTCGGCTCTTCATGCTGCAATTAATTTTGGGCAATACCCTTACACCAGATACATGCCTAATCGGCCCACCATAAGCAGAAGGTTCATTCCAGAAAAAGGGTCTGAAGAATAAGCAATGGCTTAGTTAATATAGCTTATAAATTGAGGCACAAGTTCTGAGACTCTCTTGGTGTTATTTCAATTGAAACTTTCATGTTCAATCATGTTTCCCACACAAAGTTAGACCATTTTCTTCTAGTCTTATCTAAAGAGGTCACAATTTTGTCTGGACAGAAATTTCCGAAATTTGAGTGTGGGAGTGTTTAAATTTTTTTTGGATGGCAGGAATTGATTTAGCATCCATCATGAATGCCTGGGCACCCAAAATACTGAAGCTTGGACGTTGTAATTGACATTTAAAAAAAAATTAGCTAGATTTTTTCAAAATCATGTTGTAATTTCTATCCTTTTTTGTGCAAAATTAAGGCACTCAAAATTCTAAAATGTGACAACTATAATCCACATTTTCAAAAAATTTAGCTAAATTTTTTCAAAATCATGCTGGAATTTTTATTATTATCATCATGGCTCCAACAATTTTTCATGCATTTTCAAATATGGAACGACGACCATGATGTTGTTCAAAATGTCATATCGCTTCTTTCACCTCTTCCATTACAATATAATAGTATTTTCTAATAACACCATAGATAGGTAGCATATGGAAAAATTACATCTCGGAAGACAAGAAAAAAAAAAACCAAAAAAAAAACAAAACAAAAACTTTAAAATAACATTTAAAAACATGTTCACATAAACAAAAACAACAACATGGATAATGGATAACCTCTACAAGACATTACTATTATTTACCAAATAGCCATATTTGAATACACATAACTAATCATTTCAAGTATAACTCATTATCATCCACCCTAGCTTTCAACAATGTCCATTCATATGTTCCTTTTTTTCCACACACTACTATTATTTACAAAATATCCATATTCAAAATACACATAAGTAATACTTTCAACTCTAACTCATTATCATCCACCCTTTGTTTCAACAATCTCCATTCACATGTCTCTATTCTTCCACAAACTATTATTATTTACAAAATATCCATTTTCAGAATACACATAACTAACTATTACAATTGTAACTCATTATCATCCACCGTTGTTTTCAACAATGTCCATTCACATGTCCCTATTCTTCCCCACTCTATGCCTTACGACGGTTTCTTTGCAATATAAGGTGCAAATGCTAGTTGTATGATTTTCTAATTATATTTACGCTTATAGAGTGAGTAGAGTTACTTATTGTGCCATGTGGTCTAACATGTATTTAATGCAAATTATTGATGGATTTCGAGGTCAAAGCCAAGGATCTAGTGGACAAATGGCAGCAATAACTCAAAGTGGGCAGAGGAGAGGACTTATAGGAGGGAATCCCCCTCATTTACTAATCCTCACTTTGAATTCCCCTTCATTCAGCTCAGAGTACAAGCAACCGAAACATTCACTAGAAGGCAGCCGAACAAGTGGAGGATGATTGATGATCATCTCGAGTTTTGGGAGCCAAGCATCCCTGATTTTAAGGAAGTTGTTGGTAGCTTCATTGGTATAAGTAGAGAGGCCTAGGGCCTCACTAGGGTTGGATTTTTTCTTATGTAAACACTCTCAAATTTCGAGTTCATTATTTTTGTGAAAACCTCATGTAAACTTGTTATTTTTGACAATGAAGATGGAATCCTTTTTGAGCTACAAATGAGTTACCTTAGAGGTTTGAAGCTCTTGGGTTAGGGCCCAATCCAAGTAGCCAAGCTTCTATTTATTTGTATTTGTATGCTTACTTCAATTTGAAGATTAATTCACTGTTAGATGTATTTCTTTCATGGTTAAGAATAGGTTGCTTTTGATGATTTAATAGTTTTCTTTCATTTGTGCTTTCTGTAGTAGGTTAAGAAGTGATCAGAAAAGATTCAAAAGGCTAGAAATGGTGCCTTGGCCTCTCTTCCTCCCTTTGGGACCATGAGTTGAGGAAAAGACTCTCTTACTGCCCCAAAAACACAGATTTTTCTCATTCATAGGACTTCTAATGTTTGCAGCATTTTAGTAGGATAATAGTCTAGTTTTGCTTTGCTCATATCTTCTTCATCATGCTCACTTTCTGATTTGCAATAGTCTTCTTTCATGCTTTCCTTTCTTCCAACATTTCTCAACATTTCCTCCCATAGATCATAGTTTAGATTATCTCAATGCAAAACTTTGTTTTTCTAGATGCACTCATTGCATTTCTTGCTTGATCTTATTGGTTGACTGTGAGTTCCTTTGCAGCAGATCTCTTCTAGAACTAGGTCAACTTATCATCCATCACATCCTCCATCTGATCCATGCCCTACAGGTCTACCAAACCTCACCTCAATTATGCCTTCTTTTCCTGCATTTTCCAGAGAAGTTCTTCCTCTCTTCTTGAGCAAACCCAATCATCTTTCTCTGTCTTAGTGGTTCATGGTAGACCTTAAGTGCCCTAACACCTCATTCCAACCTTCATCCACCATTTTCACCCACCCTCACACCCTCAAAATAGTGAAAACTACTCTCGGCCTCCTCCTGTAGGCCTCTTGTAGTCACCTTGTTTTCCTCCTGTAGATTTCCTGTGTCCACCTGTAGATTTTCCTGTAGGCTTTCGTTTGAAGGATGAGTGTGGGAAAAGCCTCCAAAATGCCACCTAAGACCTCCTAGGACCCACCCACACCATCCTACATCCTCTCAAGTCCCAAAACCACCCTTCAACACCAACTATTCGCTGCCACATTCACACACAATAAATTACATGCATGTCAAATTCACATAAAAATCCAAAAATATGTTTTTTTCTTATTTACTTCCAGAAATAGCTTAGTTAGATGTTCTTTAATACCTTGAGTAGTTAATGACATTCCTTTCATGGTTTTCATAGTGCTTTCTACAAAATTAGAATTAATTGGTTAATTAGGGTTTACTAGGTTTGCTTTACATTTCTGTCTTTCTCCTTTCTGTAGTTAGAATAGCATTTTTAGAGTAATCTTTATTTCCTTTCATCACATATAGAGCTTCTTATGGAATCCATAGAAGTTGGCTTGAGATCCTAGTGATCTTACGCCGGCTAACCAAGTGACAACCTGCAGTGAGAACTAGTACTTCTGCATATAGCACCGACACTTCCAAGTTTATTACAAACTACCAGGTTGATAAGAGTAAAGTAGGAAACCTAGGAGTTATTGCATTATTGCTACACTACTGGTGCTCACCACTCCACCTGGTCATTTTCTTGTGGGTGATACGAAGTGGAAATTCTATGCCGAATTTTGTATTGATCCATGACTTCCTGTACCATATTAGAAATAAATTGTGGTCCATTTTTTGTAGCAATCTCTCTATGAACACCAAATCTAGTAAAAAATTCACTAAACAAAAATTCAACAACTTTTTTTGTAGCAAAAGAAACAGATTTAGCCTCTACCCATTTTGTGACAAAATCAGTGCAAACTAATATATTCCTTTTATTCATAGATGTTGGATTTATTGGTCCTATGAAATCAACAACCCATTTTTCAAAAGGCTCAATCATAATTTGAGGACACAAAGGCATTTCGTTCGCTTGAACAGGTTGACCCATTCACCAACAGTTATCGCATCACTTGGCATACTGTTTGGCATCCTTAAACAAAGAATTCCAAAAGTATCCAACACATAATATTTTATATGCAGTTCTCTTATCAACGAAGTGACCACCACAAGGTTTATCATGGGAATATTTCAGTATATCAAACACTTCTTCCTCTCTTACACATCTACGAATGATAAGATTTGGTCCATTGTAAAAGAGGTCTCCTTGGACCCAAGAGTATGCAACACTTTTTAATATGATATTCTGCTTTTCACAAGCGGATAAGTGAGGTGGTGTTTTCCTGGTGACTAAATAGTTAGCTATGTCATCAAACCATGGAGACCTTGCTGACATAGCAAAAAGATGTTCGCCAAGGAAATCATCATCAACAAGAATTACTTCACCAAGATTATTCAATCTAGAAAGATAGTTAGCAATAGCATTAGATTTTCCTGGTCTATCAACAATAGTAACATTAAATTCATGTAACAACAGTAACCGCCTAGTCACTCTACCACTAGTCAATGGTTTATTCATTAAATATTTTATCGTAGAATGATTAGTATGCACAAAGACATCATAGCCTATGATGTAGTGTCTGAATTTATTGATAGCAAAAATTACGGCCAAAAAATATTTTTCTATCACTGTATAGTTCAATTCAGTGGGTGACAAATTTTTACT
>APFE030449354.1:52537-84670 GCA_000404065.3 Pinus taeda | reverse complement strand
CCGTACCCTTAGCTGTACAACCCGACTACCCTATCGTACGGGCGAGTAATCTCTCCGAGTGTTGTTCTCGGTGTACTGTAGCAGCAAGACGGCCGACAGTTTATCTATGGCGAGTTTGCAGAGGAGCTAAGGGGCTTCCAATATACCCAGAAGGTACTTAGAAGACAGTCTGTACGTGGTTCTGTCTAATGTGCCACTACTCAAAGGGGTACCCACAAGGGTTACAAGGGAGTCCAACAAGTGTGACCACCTCTTGTATTTCATGTGTGCATGCCTCCCCAAATCCATAGGTTTATGCACTCAATGACAGATCTTGTGGTTTAAAGACGCCGGAACACGTCTCTAGCCAAAAAAAAAAAATTGCTAGGAATTGGAGATCCCCCCAGCCCTGGAAAGTGCTCTGATACCACTTGTTATGATCTTAACCTGCAAAAAGATACCCAAATACAGAATATGTGAAGAAAGATACCCAGAAAATAGAATAGTGAGAGACAACAACAAATATTTTATTATTCAGAAAGCGATTTTCACTTGCCTCTTCGAGGGGGCAACCTCCAATAGAGCAGAGATCAATTCAAAATAAGACACGATGCTCCTCGTAGGGAGTCTCTATCATTTATATATGACTCATACATGCAATACCATGGGTTTTATTAATACCATCTATATAATACCATGGCCCATTTGCAACTAACTGTGGTCCCGTCATTAATTGCGGGTTAACCACTTACAATTATTAATATGGGTTTTATTGACTCTTTACTATGACTCGATCCCACTACATAAATAAGGGGGTTAGGGTGGGACCCTAACAGGTCTATTAACACATTGGGGACAAGGATACAACCTATCTGAATAGATACAAACATGTTTCCAAGATCGATATACTTTTCCATTTGTGCACATCATGTCACTAACTCAGTTTCTCGACCAACAAATTGAATGATTTGAGGTTCTTCTCTCTTCCTCCATGGACTTTTGAGATAGACTTCCCTAATGTTCTTTGTGCAGATGGGGATCTCTCTAATAGCCTGAAGCAAAGAGACCCTTATGCAAAGATTCCTCAGCTAAGAAGCCAGACTGGACTTGGGGTCACTCCTCTCCATAACTAGCCTCTCTGGGTAGGGAGGTCGGTTTGAAGAAGATGGTAATTCTGATGGTGCGGGAATGGGCTGAATGGTGTCATTGTTCTTTGAATGATCAGGAGTTTCCTCCTCATTTTTCTCCTCAATGATCACCATGAGTTGTTTTTGTTTTTCTAGTTTAATTACCCTTCCCAATCTCAATTGAAGATCGTGTATCCCAACTAGCAAGGTTTGATGAATAGGAGAAGGGGGCAGTTTAACAGAACGAATCAATTGCACTTCTTTATTATTAGGATAGTATTGGTTGAGTAGACAATTGGTGTGGTCAAAAAGGTTGTGGTAAAGGTAATGGTGGCATCGGTTGACTTTTTTGAGGTAGGGGAAGAAGGGATGGTTGTGACATATCCTGAGGTGCATATGTAGTAGGATATGACGACATTTGTGCAGGATAGGACTGATGTGAATTGTTTGACCCTCTCCATCCTTGTTGCCAGGATTTAGGGGGCTTCCCATACTGATAATGGTTTCCATGCTGCCAAGGTTGAGAGTGTTGAGTGTTATAATAGGAATATGGATGTGCATTATGACCAAAAAAATGTGGTGGAGGTTCAGGAACCATACCTGCAGCTACCTAAGGAAAATTTCTTCATGCTCCCATAGCATGTAATGGTTCAAGTTCAGAATGCTACCCTGTAAATACACCTTTTAATCCTAGTATGGAGGGGAATTTCTCAGTGGCATGGTTTTATGCGCAAATTACAAATTTTAAATCAATAGGACATTCTCTTAAAAGATGCTTTTTCCACATTTAGGACAAAAAATAGACAAAGACTCTTGTTCATCTACCGATTTCTGTTCAATTTTTAAAGATTTTATTTTCTTGCTAACAGTATTCATTATCTCAATTTTCATATTGTCCACTTTGTTCTCCAAACCAATAATCATAGCATCTATAGATCCAAGTAAACTAGTTTTATTTCGATTTCCTCTATTGGATCTAGATTGATTCCTTGAAAATTTCCTACACAAGTCACAAATTTGATCAAAAGCTTTCTGAGCAATATCCCCTTGTCCTAATAAATTTAAATTATGCCTAGAATCTTCAGTAAGTCCACGTAAGAACAATGTCTTGATAGTACTTATGTTGAATTTTTGTTTCGACCTCTGGAGGATGTATAAAAAACTCTCTAAATAATCCTCCAAGGTCTCATCATCACCTTGCACAATGGTAAATATCTCGTCGTGCATTACTTTATTTTTACAATACTCCTGGTATTTATTCAAAAACACCCTCTTCATTTGGTCCCAAGAAATTATAATTCTCCCTCAGAGTCCCATGAACCAGTGCAAGGCTAAGTCCTTGAGAGTGGCAGGGAATAACTTTATTTTTTGGTCTTATAAAAGAGTAGTCATTGCTTCTACATAAGATGTCAAACTAAAAAATAAAAGAATCAAGATCTTCGTGCACATTACCATAGAAATGAGGAAGAGCCAACGGCGAAATGTTCTTCATTTGAGTAATTTTTTCAAGATCCACTATTGGAAATCCAAAGGTAGATTTTTCATCAATTACCTGATTCTCGCCAGTCCCCTAAGCATGATCCTCTTGCTCAGCCATTTTTGTTCCCTTGATAAAACCACACACATTAAAGTGAGAAGGTTGACTATGGTTCAAATTGGTCTATGGAGCACCACTAGTTTCCTTCTTTGCCCTCTTGTGTTGTGTCACACATTAGCTGTTGTTTCCAAGTTAACAATTCCTGCGTGATGAGTTTGTGTCTATTTAGACTCTCTGGTTGCAAAAGAAGGTCCAATATGAGAAACAAAATTCAGATTTATCGGTGTTGCCTCGACCCTTATTGTGCTTCAGTCCTCTACCCTTTTAGGCATTCATCTTAAAATAAAAATAAAAAATCCAAAAAATGACAAAAATTTTAAATTTACAAAAAAATAATCTTAAATCAAATGTTGCAAATGAATAAATAAATCAGCACTATGAAATCCTTCAACCATAGAAGCATACTACAAAAAAAAATTAAAGCAGACTTACCCCTACCACAAAGGAAAGAAAACAAGAAAGTTCTTACCAATCTTTATAAACGCCTTTCGACAATGGCACCAAAATGTTGGGTATAGGAACTGCAGTTAAGACAGATCCTTTCAACACTTAATTTGTCAACCTGGGGTTTTGTACATTTCAAAGTGTAGCACAGGAAATGCCAATAAATGATATGAACCTTCTCTATTTGTTTTCCTACTTCTTAAACCACAAATTTACATAATCGAAAAGAATGATGATCAAGCGATAATTGATACTCAAAGAAAGTTTGGTGCTAGAATAAATGAAAAGTACTTTTGTAGAAACTCAAATGGATTCCTAATTCATTGTAAACAATATTAACTAATGAAATTACCCTTTATATTTACCTTCAGTGAGACAGTGTGATAAATAAGTTATTTAGTGTATATGTCTTCTTTAAAGATATTCTTGCCTACACTAAACTGTTATTCTTGTCCTACAACAACGTTCCTGTACCAGAACATTGTGCCTACACTGGAATGAGGTTTATATACTAAAAGGATGTTCTGTACTTGTACTGAAGTTTTTACCTTTGTTCATGAGTTCTAAGTCTCTGGGATAGAACACTCTGATTCTGTAACGTATTTGAGGTTCCTGCACTAAATAATCAATAGTTTTGCACTCGGTTTCTAAATTACTTTCAAAAAATAAAAAACGTATTAAGTGAAATAGAATGGAAAGAAAATAGAATTTTGAAAGTAAATTCTCACAAGAAGAAATATGCTTCAACGAAACTTATATTCTAGATAGGAAATGATTTTCAAGAGTTAAAGTAAATCTTTCTGTAGAACAGAAAACTCTTATATATAATTACGGAGATCATTTGCTTGTGTGGATCAAGATTTTCCTGAGATAGTTGTGCATGTAATTTAGATATGCCTTTTTATGTTTTAACTTAGAGGGTTCATTTGATAATTATTCATGAAATTCAATCCTTTCTTCGAAAGTGTTTAGTGCAAGCACAGACCTGTAAGTTACTATAGCATTTATTCCATATTCATCACAGCATGATTAAATCTTAAGTGAAACCTCAGATCTTAATAATGCCCTTAGTTTAGAAACAAAAGTTAATCTTGCAGGAAGGAATAAATAAATCTTGCGAAAATAAAGGAGTAAAAGACTTGTGAAACTGAACCTGATCTAAAAATGGAATGTACTTGTTTAAGGGTGCAAGATATCCATTTTCCATAATTTCAAATGTGAGTTATACACTCCAACTGACCTCTAAAAAGGTGAAAACTTCTTATTTCTTATACAGAGATCGACTATCGGGGCATTCACCGGACATGTCACCTCTAAAGAGAGGATGAGTTCCATAGGATACCTAGCCCTCTACAGGCTCTGCCTAAAGAAATAACAAAGTAAAAACTTAGAAGTCTTTGACATACACATACTCGAAGTTTGATGTCTTGTAGAATAAGACAAATAACTTTCTGCAGCTGAATATGTGATTATGTGTGTATGCAAGTTATGTATATTTGTTGTTTAACACTTTATATCAGTTTTGTTTAGCATATCATCTTCAGCAAATAAAGACATCAACTTGTCCTGACGATGAACCACACTAGTTGGTTCGAAACACGTCGGCAAAAGTCTTGCCTAATGTGATTTACGCTGAAATATTCTTTTAACAATGATAAAGCAGTTCACCCCTTTTGGGCTACATCTGCTGGACCAAGCCGCTCCAACTAGGCTTGTCCTCTTGTATTAAAAATGCTACAAAGGCTAATACAAGAATATTAGTGTCTCGAAAGATAGATCTGATTGTAAATACAGAATCAGAATATAGGAATTAGCTAAACATGCTCTTTCCCAAGCACTAAACAGTGAAATTGTACCTGATACAATACTTTCCCCAATTGGCCCTGGTGGCCCTTTAGACTTGCATGAAGAATTTAGTGTTGAAGATGACCTCAATGGGTTCTAAAACCTTTGCTATTAGACTCAGAAGGTCGAAAATAGTAGACATAGGCTTTTGAATCACCAAAAATGGATGAACATAGCCCCCAAATAGCTCAAGCACTGAAATGGCCCTGGTGGCCCTGAAGCTTCCCTGAAGCTAAACAGTGAGAAGAACGGCTCAACAGGAAAAACAAGCTGTATAAATGGATTCATAATGCTGAAAACCTTCAGGAATGACCTCTGTTCCACATTCATGGCTGCACACATCCCAATGCAGCTCCCAAACTGATTTGGCCCCAGTGGCTCCTGGAACTTCCACGAAGCAAAAACACTTGAAAACTACCTTAGATGGCTATGAAACCTGTGCCAATGGCTTCAGAAGGTCGAAGATACCCAAAATCAAAAAAAAAATCGTCCAAAAAGGACTTTCCTAGGCAAGGTTATGGCTCATTAAAGTTTCTCCAGTCTTCCCTAGAAAAACTCCAGATAAAACTGGCTAACTGCCAGATAACCCCGACAAATAGGCAATTCCGCCATTTTTGGAGCGCTCCGCCAAAAATATGTCAACTTGCCACTTAACTAACAGTTATAACTATGGTGCATGTGACCGCAGTTATGGACCAGTAGTTTAGCCTCGAATTACGTGTCAGGTTGTTTGGTTAATGGGTAGTGGCGCTGTGTAAACTCCGCATTTTGGGTTATGTGACCACGTTGCAAACACTATTGCGGTGATAGTTTCAATGTGCTGGTGGTTAGGTGGAGGCCCGCAGTTCTTGGCAGATGGGCATATGGTATGGGGGCTGGCCCCCTTCCAGCCCTACCCAAAGTAACTTTAAACTTCAAATATAATTCCCACCAAGTTCATAACAAGTTTTGTTGAGCTGGTGCATTGGTAAAACGTATGCTTGTTCCATGGTAGGTTGCGGGTTCAAACCACAATTCGACCAAAATTTTAAACATGCACCCAAAGTCCTTATGTCATGCTGATGTCACCTTGGGCCACACGGTAGCCTTCGAGCCTACCACGTGGCAACCTATGATTGGCTGCCCAAATGGAATATTCCAAAGAATATTCTACATAATATTCTTTTTTTTTTTTTTTTGAAAAAAAATTCAAAATTCAATGTTATTGGGCATTTCTTGTTTTTAGCATAACTTCCTCATACGGAGATAGTTTTTTGAACCGTTTGCGGCGCCGGAATTAGGAGGACGAGCTAACACTTGGTCCTGAGCTCCTGATCACACCTCCCATATGAGAGGGCTTTTGGTCCCCAAAAGCTTGCTGAATCTCTGAACTGAACTGTACAGCACTTGAGGAATAGAAATATCCTTTTCCATTCAGCCAAAAGAGCATACTGATGCCAAAATTTCCTACCTTGCCAACTGTCATCATGGTGACTTTTTGCTGCATAAACCAAGTACTTGTCGAATCCCGACCAAGTTCTTTCGCCAGACAAATATAAAATTGCAGAAACCGGCAATGATACTTGCTGATATGTGAGCTGAAATCTTCCTCTGAACATGTGAGCTTGCCAACTGTCACAATGCCCATCCATGGCACCTCCGCTCCAGAAGAAGAGCTGCCTCCCAAATGAGAAGGCTTTTACCGGCTGTAGCATGTTGAATGTACTGCAAATACTCATCCCAAATTCTTGGGATACTTGCTGCAAAAACTTCTCAAAAGAAGTAGAGACCCATTCTAAAATTTGAGCCCTCTTTGCATGCATGCTTTTCCATCTCATGGGATTGTGCACTACTTTGCACCAATTTCCTTCCCTGCACCAAATGACACCAAAGGTATCTGGTGCAACAAGAAAATCATCAACAACAATTTGTCCTGAAATATGCTGAACAATGGACTCAACCATCAACATAACAAGTGTGTACACAACCGACACAAGTCGACAAAACATGTGCACCACAATCGACACAAGTCGACAACATAAGTGGCACAATCGACAATGTAAAAGTGTGCTCACAAGTGACACTAGTCGACTGTCAACAAGATACATTTACAAACAAATGTATGTATCAAAAACAATGAACTATATACAGTTCGATAAACACCCTACAACATCTATGTACAGGTGTAACTTCAACTCTTCTTTTGCAAAGACCAACAGGTACATCAACCCAATAAAAACACATATGGGTGACAAGAGCTAAAATGAAAACATTGCTGCAAAACTAGTGAGTATCATACTCATCATTTTCCATCTTGCTACTTGCATTCCCTTAACAAATAAATGCATTCAATCAAAAGACATGCAACTTTAATTGGATAAGAATTCTAACCATTTCTTACCAATCCATTTCAAAGGTGCTTCCTTTAACTCCACATTGATATCAACATGTGTATCATCCTTACACATATCAATGATGGAAACTTCCTTCCCATTCTTACCATACTCTTTCTCCAATTTCTTCAACTTTCGTGGAAGCATTGTCGGATTCAGAGTCCAACACCTTTCAATAGTATGTCCATGCTTATGGCAATAAGTGCAACACATGTTCATCTTCTTGACAGCATGATTTGCATTTTTCAATGGAATTTTGGCTTCTTGCCTCCTTTCCTTCAAAAGTTTCTTGTATGTTGCCATTCTTTTCCAACATCTAGAAACACTATGGTTAACCAAACCACAAAAAGAACATGCAATTATTTCCAATGCTTGTGTGGAAATTTACCATGCTTTACATGATCAAAGGAAATATGATTGAAATCAGATTTATACCTTTCTATTTCACCTTCATTACCTTCATGAGGAGGTGAATCAAATGAAGAAGAAGCTCCTTTTGGAACACCATCAATTCCTTCAATGGTTTTAGAGCTTTCACATTCTCTTGTTCAAGTGCATGCTTATGCACACCTTCTTCCTACAAAGCATGTTTCAAACTATTGCATTCCTCAAGGATACAACCTTTACAACCTTGAGATAGAGAACTTAAAATGAAACTCCTTCTAGGAACTGTTTCAATTGCCTTCATGGCTACTTTGGAACTTTCTCCATAAGATTGTCCATAGCCAAGACCCAAATACTTAGGCCTTACCTCAACCATTATTGGCTCAACTATACCCTATGCATGTTTGCCCAATCTTTTTCCTTCATATCCCATTTTGGACATCAACTTGGACCCTATGCCTCTGGTATGTTTCTCAAAAGAACCAACATAAACATTCTTATAAGAATTTGAAGAGAAGTTTGAATGATTTACCTCATCCTCAGGAGTTTTCTTGGACAAAGCTTCTTGAGCTTGAAGGAGTTGTTTCTCCATGTCATGCAGTCTTTAGAGAATTATTTCCTTCTCATCCTTCATAGCCAACAATTGTGCATGAAGCTTAACACTTTCTCTTTGATCCTCAATGAGAATCTACACCATGTCCTTCACCTTAATGAACTCATTCTTCATGTCACTATTGAAGAATTTTATGGAGGAAAATTCACTTGAAGTTGACATTATGTAAATGGTCAATTAAACAAAAGAAACTTCCAAATAAGAGTTCTTAAAGCTTTCAATCAAATCACAAGCTTTAACCAAATGTCAAACAAAAAACCCCTTCTTATTCAAGCAACCATTTGCAACACATAAAACAGTCAATCTCTTACACTACTTTAACACCTTTTGCACAAACAAATGCTCAACCCGAGCTCTGATACCATCTTGATCTAAAAATGGAATGTACTTGTTTAAGGGTGCAAGGTATCCATTTTCCATAATTTCAAATGTGAGTTATACACTCCAAGTGACCTCTAAAAAGGTGAAAACTTCTTATTTCTTATACAGAGATAGACTGTAGGGGCATTCACCAGACATGTCACCTCTAAAGAGAGGATGAGTTCCAGAGGCTACCTATCCCTCTACAGGATTTGCCTAAATAAATAACAAAGTAAACACTTAGAAGTCTTTGACATACACATACTTGAAGTTTGATGCCTTGCGGAATAAGATAAATAACTTTCTGCAACTGAATAGGTGATTATGTGTGCATGAAAGTTATGTATATTTGTTGTTTAACACTTTATATCAGTTTTGTTTAACATATCATCTTCAGTAAATAAATACATCAAAATGATAAAGCAGTTCACCCCTTCTGGGCTACATCTGTTGGACCAAGCCTCTCCAACTAGGCTTGTCCTCTTGTATTAAAAATGTTACAAAGGCTAATACAAGAATATTAGTGTCTCGAAAGATAGATCTGACTGTAAATACAGAATCAGAAGATAGGAATTAGCTAAACATGCTCTTTCCCAAGCACTAAACAGTGAAATTGTACCTGATACAGTACTTTCCCGAATTGGCCCGAGTGGCCCTTTAGACTTCCATGGAGCATTTCAAGGTGAATATGACCTCAATGGGTTCTCAAACCTCTTCCATTAGACTCAGAAGGTCGAAAATAGTAGACATAGGCTTTTGAATCACCAAAAATGGATGAACATAGCCCCCAAACAGCTCAAGCACTGAAATGGCCCTAGTGGCCCTAAAGCTTCTCTGAAGCTAAACAGTGAGAAGAATGCCTCAACAGGAAAAACGAGCTGTAGAAATGGATTTGGAATGCTAAAAACCTTCAAGAATAACCTATATTCCACATTCAATGGATGCACACATCCCAAGGCAACTCCCAAACTGATTTGGCCCCAGTGGCTCCTAGAACTTCCACGAAGCAAAAACACCTACAAATGACCTCAGATGGCTGTGAAACCTATGCCAATGGCTTCAGAAGGTCGAAGATACCCAAAATCAAAAAAACATTCGTCCAAAAAGGACTTTCCTCGCCAAAGTTATGGCTCATTAAAGTTTCTCTAGTCTTCCCTAGAAAAACTCCAGATAAAATTGGCTAACTGCCAGATAACCCCGACAAATAGGCAATTCCGCCATTTTTGGAGCTCTCTGCCAAAAATATACCAACTTGCCACTTAACTAACAGTTATAATTATGGTGCATGTAACCGCAGTTATGGACCGGTAGTTTAGCCTCGGAATACGTGCCAGGTTGTTTGGTTAACGGGCGGTGGCACTGTGTAAACTCTGCATTTCGGGTTATGTGACCATGTTGCAAACACTATTGCGATGACCGTTTCAATGTGTTGGCGGTTAGGTGGAGGCCCACGGTTCTTGGCAGATGGGCATATGGTATGGGGGCTGGCCCCCGTTCGGCCCTGCCCAAAGTAGCTTTAAACTTCAAATATAATTCCCGCCAAGTTCATAACAAGTTTTGTTGAGCTGGTGCATTGGTAAGACGTATGCTTGTTCCGTGGTAGGTTGCTGGTTCAAACCACAATTCGACCAAAATTTTAAACATACACCCAAAGTCCTTACATCATGCTGATGTCACCTTGGGCCACGGGGCGGCCTCCGAGCCTACCACGTGGCAACCTGTGATTGGCTGCCCAAATGGAATATTCAAAAGAATATTCTGCGAAATATTCTTTTTTAATTTGTTTTTTGAAAAAAAATTCAAAATTCAATGTTATTGGGCATTTGTTCTTTTTAGCATAACTTCCTCATGCGGACACTGTTTTTTGAACCGTTTGTGGTGCCGGAATCAGGAGGATGAGCTCTATCCGGTCGTTTAGGTTCAAACTAGTTCTGAGCATTTTAATTCTTGACCATTTTACGACACTTGGTCCTGAGCTCCTGAACATAACCAATGAAATCAACTTGCGGAATCAGAAATGCAATAGTATAGGTAGTGCTTGGACATGCAGTGTTCTTGTACCGATCTTGCAGAAATGAAATAAATCATTGAAAGGAAAGCTTATGTAAATTGAAATAAAATACTTCTAAGCCTACACACCATAGATCCGTAACACAATAACTATAAATGAAATCAAACTTGTAACTTGTGAGAAAGATCAAAGTAAATAGAATTCAAGCCTCCACTCTAAAATAAATTAACACACTAATAAAGAAAGGGATAATGAGTTGGGTTGGTCGGGCCCTAGCAAACCAACTCATTTCCCTATTAATAAATCAAGAAACATAGTTGCTCAAATATTCATCACAATGAAAAGAGAAAATGAAATTGCATACTAGCGCATTCCTTTATATTAGTTTCAAAAGAAAAAATACATCTCCAATCTGCAATCTAGCCCAGAGAGGCGATACTCCAAAATAACTACAATCTCTTAACAAAATTTTACCATGGCATTGCTCCCTAATTCCTATCAGAATTTTACATTATATACAAGCCTTCAGGCCTATGGCCATAACGAAATCATAACAATAGCTTAACTAAGCCTTTCGATTGTTTACAAAATGCTAATCTAAGATATCTAGCTGAGTTCATGATCTTCATCCACTGATTTCTCTGTCATTCCAAGCCCAACTCGATGTCAGTTGATCCTTTACCAAAGATACACATCAGTTGGTGAGTTGCCACAAGAGTGCAGGAATCTGCCAGCTAGTGGAGGAATCCTATCAATGAGCTATCACGGGAGTGCAGTAATCCTCCAGCTGGTGCATCAATCCTACCTACACTCGACCATACTATCATAATGATTAATACATTTTCTTATCAAATACTTTAGGAAAGACAAATATTATTTTCAAGGATAATTAAAGGTATAAAATTCATAAATAAGTAAGTAATTCCATGACACCTTTAAATATGAAAATACAAAGAGGATGAAAGAATGTGCATGATTTTAGGGAAAAGTACAGGAATGAATAGGTTCTTAGGCTAAAACAGAAGCTTAGGTCATGTGTCTAGAGTAGGATAAAGGTTAAAAAATATGGAAATTTAGCCTACCAACAATTATTAAATCCCATCCATGTTCATGGGATTTGCAAAGATGCCCTTTCTTGTTGCATCGAAAAGGAGCTCGGGTGTTATCACGTGGAGGCCATATGTTGGGCTCCACAATTGGTCTGAAATTTTTTATATCAGGGAAATAATGGCTTGCATGTGGAGTTGGAACCCTTGTGGGACCATCTACATGGAATGATGACATGGACATGGATGAGGACATGACAATTGGAAGGAAAGACATGTGGCAGACACTAGAATTCATTTTATAGGGTTAAGTGTTTTGATATTTAGTGACACGTGGAATTTTTGGAGGTGGCATTGTAGCACAAGATGTCATCATAGGGTGATGTCATCATGAGATAATTACACTCACAAAGTTTCAATTTTAGTGCACTACATTGTATAGTTTTGATTGGTGGGAACCAAGGAATCGGAAAAGTGATTGGATATTGACATAAATATTCTTGTTCGCACCCTAGGGAGTTGAGTGGGAAGGACATTTTGCAGCATTCCCGGTAGATGAGTTTCCCAAGATGTGAACATTGTAATTAATTATCATCAAGTTTATGTCATAGGCCCCTCATGGGAATTTCTCCTTATGCATTTTTGTGTGAATTCTCAAGGCTCGATGATGTGGAATAACCTTTGATAACATGGAAATCCACATGGAGATTGTTGCTAATCAGGCTCAACCACTTCAACCACAAGTTGAGAACCAAGTGGAAAAATTACTAACATGGCAGGGTTTGTGAGGCCAAGCTTTGAATGGCAATAACTTCTTGATCTTGATGTCAGATTGAGATAAAACTTATACCAGTGAAAATCTCTCAATAAGGTATTCTCGATGGTGGTACTAGTTTTTAGTTTTGCTGAAGTTGAAATATAGGGGGTTTTTATGACCCCATCTTCATAAAAGATTTTGGATATTAGTTCAAGCTTGATGTAACACCTTCCACTACCAAAGAATGACATAAGGGGGTGCGATGGTGTGTTACAAAGTGGTATTAGATCTTGCTTCGACACTACACCTAAAGAGTCTCACATGCACACATTGGATGAATGTTTTATATGCTAAGTTTTCTTTCTCTTTAAAGATGTGTATTAATATTGAAGTTACAAGATGATGTAATTTTTACCTTGATAGGATTTTTGATTGGCTATTTATGTATGTGCTAACTGAGATTTGATGTTTTAGATGATTTCACCTCAACATAAGCCAAGGTAATTGGTAATTATGTTATTTTCATTTCTTTTTTGTTGGCTAACATTTTTTTGTGTATAACAACACATACTCATACATCAACATACAACAAGAAAGAAAAAGAATGAGTAGCTGGATGGAGAAATATGGCACAAATAGGTCTCAATAGGGTCATAAAGAAGAATAAGTTGTGAAGATAAAAGAGGAAGTCACTTCAGAACTAATGGACACTCTTAGAATCCTAAGAGCTCAATTAAGATGTTGTAAGATAGATAATGAAATTATTTTCAGTGAAAAAGAAAGGAAAGCGGGAGTGAATGATGTAATATTTCAAATCCTATTAGATCTGAAAATGTATAGATAGTAGGAGACTAGTACTAGTCATCATGATAGGTATATTCCCAATCACAGTCCATAAAAAAATCAAAAGCACAAACTAGATGGAGTAGAGAAACTAAGATATGGAAAAAACATACACATGGAGGTGCAGTGCTACTCAACAATCCAGAGAGAGAAACAAGCAGTTTTGAAGATCAATAGAAATTGTAGCTAAGACACATTATCACCAAAGGAGGTCATGGTAGAGGAATTAAAGAAAAGGAATCCTCCTACATTTGATGGAGACATGAAGAAAGAATAAGGTCTAGAGGCTTGTCTCTTGGGAATGAAGAAGTATTTTAAATTGCATGATTATTCCAAGAATATAAAGACCAGGGTGGCAGTTTTCAACCTAAAAGGAAAGGTTGATACAAGGTGAGAAGATCTCAAGAAAATCAAATATATCATATAAAAGGAGTTTTCATGGAGGAAGTTCGAAAAGTACATTCTTGAGTACCTATTTGAGAAATATTATGATTGTAATGTCGAGGAATTCTATGAACACAAAATGGGACAACTAACACCTGAGGAGTATACCAATAGATTCTTGGACATTAGAGAAATTTTGAGGTTTAAAATGGGCCTCCTAAAGAATATTTAAAATAATAGTGGAAATAATAAAATAATATTATATTACCTCATCAATTTTTGGAGGTAAAAAAGAAAAAACTACCTTTTCAACTCTTATTTTAACTCATCTCCCTATGATTCTACTCAAATTTCAAGCAACAGAACTCATCGGATGAAAACATTAGTTTTTCATGCAAGGAGTACCCAAAAGAGACATCAATTTCACCATTGAGTTGACCCTAAGAATAGTGCCAACAATGAACACTCCTTATCACTTGAGCACACCTAATCTTCTTGAGCTGAAATTTCATTTGAAGGAAATGTTAGAGAAGGGTTACATTCAAACTAATGTTTGACCTTGGGGATCCCCTACCATGTTTGTTAAAAACAAGGACAACACATTCATGTTTTGCATGGATTATTTATAGTTGAATAAGGTGAAAATGAAGAATATATATCAATTCCCCAAAATTGATGATGTATTCGACCAATGGAGATGAGACATTGTGTTTCAAAAATTGATCTACATTATAGGTATCAACATGTAAAAAATATGGATGAGGACATTCACAAAAATATATTCAAGGCAAGGTATGGCCATTATGAGTTTGTATTAGTTCCTTATGGGCATACAAATGCCCCAAACACATTCATGTGCATGATTAATAATTTCCTCAAACCATGCTTGGATAAAGTTTTGTTGGTCTTCTTAAATGACATCTATGTATATTCAAAGGATAAAGAAGAGCATGAAGACCATTTGAGAGAAACTTTGTAGATGCTAAGGAAGCATGAGTTGTCTGCACAACCTAATAAGTGTGAGTTTTTCCAAACCCAAGTTCACTACTTGGGACATTTTATTTTAAACGAAGGAGTGATTGTAGATCTTGAGAAGATCAAGGCTATAATGGAATGGTCTACTCCTCGGAATGTCACAAAGTTTAGACCCTTTATGGGATTAGTTGGATACAATTGAAGGTTCATTTGTTATTTATCAAAGATTTGATATCTAATCACTTCTCTACAAAGAAAAATATTAATATTTTAGTGGACACTTAAGTGTGCAACTCATTTTTAATAGCTCAAGAAACTACTCACTAGTGCACCTATCTTAAAAATAGTTGATCTAGAGAAAGACTATAGTTTGCATTGATGCTTGCAAGAAAGGAATTAGTGTAATTATAGTAAAATAAGGGCATTTAGTCTACTATTAATCTAGGAAATTGAATGATCATAGGAAGAATTATGTCACCCATGATTTGGAGTTGGCAGTAATTGTGCATTCTTTAACAATGTGGAGACACAATTTATTGCGAAGAAGTTTTTGTTGATGACAAACCATGGGGGACATAAATATTTGTTGAACCAATCCAAACTAAATGCCTAAGAATATATATGTTTGTCTTTGATCAATGAGTTTGAATTTCAAATTAAGCACATCAAAAGAAAAGAGGATAAGATGGCAGAAGAACTCAACAAGAGTTTGCAAGAGGTTCAATTATGAGTTTGAGCACATACTCATTTGAAATCAAAGAAAAAATTAAACAGGTGTTGATTAATGTTAAACATTATGAATACATGAAGATATTTGGGTAGAGAGAATTAAAGGGATTTGTGACCGAAATGTTCTAGCTTAATGATGATGGAATACTATTGTTCTAAAATAGAAAATATGTGCTTGACGCAGTTGACTTAAGGAAGCTTGTTATGGTTAAGTCCCATAAGATACCTTATTCAAGTCATCATGTTTACCAAAAGATGATAAAAACCATGAAGAAAACATATTATTGGCTAGGAATGAAAAAATATATTGTTGAATACATCACTAAGTATTTGGAAAGACAACAAGTGAAGGTAGAATGCAGACATCCAACTAGATTATTGTAACTAGTTCCAATTGTAGAGGGGAAACGGGAAGTCATATCCATGGACTCCATCATGGGATTTCCCCAGAAAATGAGGTGGAATGAAACTATCATGGTGGTATTGGATAAGTCAATCAAAAAAGCTCATTTTATAGTCATTAAATATACTCATAAAGAAATTGGCATAGCCCACACCATATGAAAGATATATTTAGGTTGCATGGACTACCTGAAAAGATAATATTAGACATAGATGTCAAGTTCACTTCAAACTTTTGGAAATCATTTTTTGTTGGTTTTGGAACCCAACTAGCCTTTAACACTACCTACCATCCTCAACTATATTGTCTAATAGAGATGGTAAATAGAGCCTTAGAATACATGCTAAGGATGTATGTCATTCATCAGCAAGGAAGTGAGAATACTACCTTCCACTAGTGGAGTTTGCATATAAAAATGGTTATCAAGAGTCATTGGGAATGATCCCAGTTGAGGCAGTATATGGCTAGAAATGAAATACTCCCATTAGTTGCGATTATCCAGTGAATAGAGTATTCCTTGGACTAAACATGTTAAACTAAATGGGGTAGGAAATGATAACTATCAAACAAGCATTAAAGACAATAGAGGATGGAAGAAAGAGCTATGAAAAATAGAAAAGAATGTGTAAAGTGTTCCAATTGCGAGAGCATGTTTATCTCGGTGGAAGACTAAAGAAGATATGATTTAAAGTGAGTTAATGTGCCAAGTTGGTTCCTAGATATTACAAGTCATTTCAAATATTGAAAAGAGTGTGACTAGTGGTCTGTAGATAGGCCTTGCCACCAATAGTGAATGTACACAATGTATTTCATGTCCTTTTTCTTAAGAAATATGTTCATGATGCTAATCATGTTGTTAACAGGTATGTGATACACTTGGAACCTGAGGGAGATTCCAACCTGAATCACTATGCAATCTGGACTGAAGGAAGACAATGCTACAAAATTAAGAAATAGAAAAGGTCAAGGTGCAATGGAAGCACTGTCAACATAATGAAGCCACCTAGGAGATGGTAGAGAAAATGAAGTTGATGTGCTTGTTTTTGTTTGAAGCATAAGTGTATGTAATAGATGTATATATAAATCTTAGTTTTTTAATTTTTGTTTTTTGTTATAGGAAAAAACCTGGACAATGTTCCCTTTAATGGGGTTGTCTTTGTAAGACCCATAGTATCATATAGGTATTAATGCACAACTATTTGGTGGTTTTGATACCCTCAGGGATCTTCCCGGGATCCTTGGAAGACAGTCAGATTAGCTGCAGCTAGCCTAGAGACACATGCACATATCCGTATTAGTGAAATGATAATCAAAGTGAGAAGAAGGATTGTTACCTCAGGTCTTGGTGTGGTTTAGCTGGAGAACGCAAAGTAGCAGAGTGGAAGACCCCTCATCTAGCTCCAAGATTAATACTTGTACATAAACAAGAAGATGCATAATATCACAACATATAACTTCTACAATCAATACAATAATACATAGGGATATCTAATTACATACATCTACGCTACTCATAATCATTATCATTGCATGAGCATGTAAATAAATCATAATATTAATGCCATGGAGTGGAAAACACAACCACAAGTGTACATTAATGATAGAAAAGAGTGATTACAACCATTAGTTGCATCAACCTTCGCTTACTCCTCCATCTCCTCTCTCTATCTCTTGTTAACCTCTTGAAGAGCTAATGTCTAACACAAGCTTCAACATTCAATAGGCAATCCTTTCAATACTTTCGAACATATTTCACAATGGCCCTAGCCTCAAATATATAGCATGAGAGGATAAGCCTTGCCAAATCCTTCATGAGTTCTTTTAGGAGAGTATAGATGTTCCCATGCTTTATTGCTCTTTCCCTATTTGTAGACTCCATTAGGAATAGAAATTTCCCAAAATAGGTCGAATCTGGATGTTTCCTTGCTTTATGAGCTGACATATGAGTGAATATAGGGATATTTCTCAAACAACTTGATCCTTTGACATCTAGAAACTCATTTAATTTGACTAACACATCTCCCAAGGAAACAAACAAAGTTACCCTAGGGACTAATGCACCTGATGCATGGTTGGAAAGCTTTATAAAGAATATTGCTAGTTCTTGGAGAGCATTAGCTTGGAAAATAGACCTGTGAACTTGGTCAATATTTCAGTTATCTTTCCCTTCTCCTATGAGCCAATGAGGAGGTCATTTTCATGTGTAACATATGCCCCTAAAGTTTGAGATCAAAGGTAGAGACGATGGCCGAAATACTTTATATAACTATGACTTTATTCAAAAAGAGAGAGAGAGAGGATCAAAGTTTCAGGAATACGAGAACCCTCATACAACACATATATATATAGAACGTATAAAATCATGTCTTATCTCAGGCATTCCCATGCTCAGTAGTATGTCAGAGAAATTTCTCAACAAAGAGATATGACAATTGTATTTGCCGATAAGAATAATGTGGAACTCATGTCATAATAAGATCATTTTGATGAGATGTCTCGACAAAAGAATATATGCAACTTGGGAGAGGAAACAAGGCTGAGTGATGTAAGCCTCTACCTAAGGTATTGGCTTCCACTTCACCGTAACTGTATATTTCGATATATGTGAATAAAGGCATTGAGGTTGAACATGTACGAAATCATCTGATTACTAGTCAATAATGGAGACTGTTAATAGACGTGAGGATGGCCACCAATAATGGTGATGGTCACCAAGATGCAAAGTACAATATATCCAGTGTGAATAATGTTTTTGTCATCGAACACTTGTAGAATCATTTAACCAGGAGCCAATAATGAAAACCTGTGACCAAAAACTAGGTAACCTCCCACTGATATCTGCAAGATCTAAGGCACTAAAGTGTTTATGGGTCTGCTTCCTAGATAGAGTGTTGAAGTCGATAGCAAGAGACAAGTTGAAAGGTAGGAAATAATGTGTCCTACATCAGTCGACATGCAATGGACAAGAATTATTGTTTTTTGAAGAATAGTTTGAGCATTGGGTCAAATCGACAAAAGGGCATGATGGAAGAATATGTTTGATGGGTTGATGGAGAAAACAGAAGATAAAGGGTTTCCCTTGAACAATAAAAGGCACGAGACAAAGGATTTAATCATGCAGCACTAGACTCATGAACAAAAAAGAGTGTTAGGATACAGAGATACAAGGACATCAGGGTATATAGGCTAAACTCATAGGATGGTAAGGTTCATTTTGTGAGGCCATCACAATGAAGGTTTTGCTGAGGGAGTGCCATGTTCAAGGGAGTGACTACTGCCAAAAAACTCTTTCCCAAATACTCACATAAAGAAATTGTATTATCCACCTTCCCCATATGATTAATTTAATGAGTCAAGATGGGTAAACTCGGTGGCCTTTTCATATTTTGAGAGTCTGAAAAGATCATAAAGAGTGCTCCAGGGTGGTCCCTTTGTCATAGTTTTTAACCAGGTGCGATAAAGGTTTAATAGTATACCTGAAAAGGTTCCTTTTCCATAAGTTAGTATATTGAGTCTGGATAAAGCGATAAACATATGGTCAATAGACGTTTGCCTCATTTTGTTACGAGTAAGAGGGGATGCAGTAAACTCAATATTCATCATGAAATTTTAATGAGTCACACGACGACAAACTCAATAGATCTTCATCAAATTTTAAAGAGTCAAATGAAGAAAACTCGAGGTGTCTTTTTCATTTTAATGAGCGAGGAAAAAGAGATAAAAGAACTACTCATTCCTTCTTCATAGATTTAATGAGCCTGAAGAAGGGAAAAACTTAGGGATTTTTCACTTTAAGAGCGAGAAAGATTCCCAAAAAATAAAGCGCTCATACCATTGTCGTAGGAGTTTTACGAGCCTAATGATGAAAAATCAGGGATTTTCCAATTCAAGAGCAAGAAATGATCCCATAAAATAAAGTGCTCATAGTGAATCGAACATGGTCATTTTTGCAATTTAGCCCTGAAAGTCCTTTCATCAAAGCATGAGTAATATTTACAATATATAAACATGGCGCTTGATAAATAGCATAGGAAATGAACTACTTCTATTTCAGTGACCAAACTAATATGAATCATACCTCCAAAGTGACTATAAGGAAGTTTTTTGAGCCTCCATTCTCACCATTTGCATCATTTGAGTGTTGTGAGAGTGTTCTAGAGTGAAAGAAGAGCAGAGCTTCCTCGGACGATTATGAGAAATCCAGGCGACCGTTTGACTTGTTGTTTGCTCCAGGTAGATGGAAAAACCATTATCTTGCATTCTTTAACCTTTTTTAGCTACATTAGGGGTATTTTTTTGGATTTTGCGGAATCCCTACACATTAAATGAGACTAATGCTCCCCCCAAGTCTACAGTGGCGTTAAACACCCTTCGTGACCTAGAGGAGGGCAGTAGTGCACCCTGTATGCCCTAAGGGCAGGTGTTAGTGAATATGAGCACATTCCCAAACCCTAGGAAGTGATTTAGCAAGAATTTCTCCTTCAGTTTTTACTGATTTTTTGGTTGATTTGTGCAGTCTTTGATCCATCATCATGATTTTATGGAGAGAACAAGCTAATGATGGCCAAGAACTACATATGTAGAATGATCAAGAATGCATACTTGTGGTATGTAGATGTAGCTTAATGAGATATGCAAGGCTTGACCTTATGAAAGGTCAAGAATAACTCCTAATATGGATAATTCAATGTTGGGATGAACACCAATAGGTGTTTCGAATCGGGGGTCATGAGCTCTCAATTGATATAGATGATATCTATTTTTTGATTGATTTTTCATGTAGAGGTGCACAAGCAAACTTGATTGTGGGTAGGAAAGATCCACGGTCCACCCTAGAGTTGATCCCGGATTATTGCATACCTGAGAGTGGAATAGTAAGCAACAGGGTTCCCATCGCGCGGATTAGGTCTAGGTCCATGAGGGCCATATTGTGAATGATCGTATGCTTGGTGGGCTCCAAGAGTCCTCATGTGGTCATGAATTCCAAACTATTGCTCACTATTGATTGTGTCCAACCTCAGATACTGAACTGGTGTGAGGTAGTTCTTCATCAGATAAGGAAGAGTTGACGACATGCAAAACTTGAACCCAAATGACTTTTGGGTGTGGTACTCTCATCATGTCCTTTATACTTGAGAGGGTGTCCATCATGAGACTGCAGATGAGTGTGGGTCCACCTGATCCAAGGGAGCCTAGGTAAGGGTAATGGGCATCTCTCGATCCTCACATTGGAGAGGGACCGATCCAAAATTTTTTCGAAGAAGACTTCTTCCAGTGGCTCAGCGATCGGATCTTGATGATTGATGACTATGCCTATGAAGGCGTGGACTTTACTAGAGATCCAAAATTGATACTGCCACCTAGTACACATTGGGGGCGTCAAGGTAAGAAGGTTTTCTGAGAGTACTGTAACATTCTTTTAGCTTTTGAATATTTATGTAATGTTTTTGTTGTTATGGGTGAACAAGTACTGACATGAAGCTTTTGCTTGACATAGATGTGGCACTAGTATAACCTACAAGCATGCCCTACCAAGCAAGGTGAGGGGACCAACTACCTGGAGTTGGCATGGGAATAACAGCTGCCAAATAGGGGGATGATGAGTAGAGTCTCCATGCAGTTCTAAGGAACCTCAAAGCCCTGAGCATGGGCATTCCTCCACTTCCCTTGAGGGAGATTGCCGCTCATATGCAGTGACAAACCATCAGTGTGCTTGAGCGATTTTTGGTTCCTCTTTGGAGGATAGCTAAAGTTGTATTGACTTTTCATGAGCATTAGGCTCTTTTAGCAGGCACATGATATAGCCAGCGGGTGTTTATATCGAGGCTTAGTAGCCATTTTGTACTTAAAAACACCGAATTTTTGGGAAATTTTCCAATGTAAACCACTGGATTCAATATATCTATATATATATAGAATATATATATATATATATATAGAGATATATATAATATATAATAATATATATATATATTATATTATATATATATATATATATATATATATATATATATATATAATATGTTATATATATATTATATCAAATATTTTGACATTTTATGATGAAATGTTTTTTAATGTTTTTTGTAAATTTTTAACTGTGTAAATATTTACTTTCATACATGTATCTATAATAAATGGGACAGATGCCAATCTAATACATAGTTTTCCAATGAATCGTTAACTACATTAAACTCTCAAAGAATGTGTTCATATGTAATAAACTCAAATCGACGTTCCAAGAGTCATACCCTTAAATAATGATGTAACAAGATTGGATTGCAAATGTGATAATGATTTTTCAATTGCATAACAACAATCTAAGAGTCTAACCTAACCACCAGATTGGAGATGTCCGAGATGACGCTTTGGTGAGAAGTGAAACTACAGACATATACTCAGCAATATTGTTGGTGGAAGTACCAAGTAAGACTCACCCAGAACAAAGTAGTTCCAACTCAGGTGTGTAAATTACCCAAGCAACTGATATAATGCGCCATGTGTGACGACTGGTACCATCCACATATCCTACGTATGGTAAGGGTAATGAAGACATCTACACGATGAGAAACATGTATGAGACAAATACTCAAAAAATGCGAAAAAGTCTAGTCACATCAAAAAGAAGCAAAACTTATAAATACATAGAATTACAAAGCACATGCCTAGTGCAGTACTAGGCATAATACGTTTTCAAATAGTGCCCATTTTGGGGCTCCGCGAGTGGGATTCCTTCATAGTACTAAGGTTCATATGCCCCTTTTGAGAGGGCCTTGGTGATGACATATGGACTTATCCATAACGGTTGAAGCGTTCCTTCCCCCAAGGGGTCATGTCTTTTATCATAGAGCAACACAAGAGTGCCTTCTTGGTACGAACAAGGCTTGACCTTTTTGTCATACTGGGCTTTGACCCAGTGCTTGTGGACTTCGAGTGCCAGTTCGGCATCTTGATAGGATTCATCCAGTTGATTAAGGTATAGCAAGTGCTCTTCTTTGGAAATGGTATCGGGGAAGCATTCAACAACAATTTTTAGGGAAGGAATCTGGCACTCGATAGGTAGTACTACTTCTAGGCCATAAGCAAGTTGAAATGTTGTAAATCCTATAGCGGTTTTGATTGAAGTTTGATATTCCCACAATGTAGGATATAACATGCGGTGCCAATAGTTTTTGTGATTACCTACTAACCTGTGGATCATGGTTTTTAAGATGCCATTAACAGCTTCTACTTGGCCATTAGCCTTGGGGTAGTATGAGTATGATTGGTCCTTGCGAAAATTGAGCAACAATGTTAAGTCAGACATCGTGTGATCCTAAAAATGAGACCCATTGTCTGTAACGATCATGCAGAGCACACTAAAATCATAGATAACCTGACAAAATAGGAATAACGCTGCGATTTCTCCATTGGCCCAGAATGTGGGAATGGCTTCAGCTTGTTTCTTAAAGTATTCCACAACTACGATAATGTAGTTGTGTCCATAAGAGGAACTGGGGTTGCATGTGACGAAGTCAATACACCACTTAGGAAAGGGGCTGACAGAGATAACCAGGTGTAGGGGGGCCATAGGAGTGCACATTTTCATGGTAAATACTTGATAAGGGTGACACTACTAGATTTCCTTGATATAATCTTTGAACAAGGTTGGCGAGTAGTATCCTGCGCGTAAAATTTTCTGGTAGTCGATATGCTAAAAAGATGACCGCCACATGCCCCAGCATGGCAGTCATTTAAAACTTGTGCCACCTCTTCATGAGTGAGGCAAAATCGAAGAATTATATTAGCACCACGATGATATAAAGTATCATTCAGCACTAAATAGTGCCAAGCTTGGTGGCAGATGTGACAATAGTCACCTGACGATAGTTCAGGGTGGAAACATTGTGCTTGAAGATAGATAAGAATGTCATCATACCAAGGGTCAGTAAAGTCGATTAGGTATACAAATTCATCTTGGAGAGTGACCGAAATTGGATCAAGGATTTAGAAAAAACCTAAAATTCAAAGTTACTAGATTCAAGTGGAAGAAACGCCATTGTGTAGAGCTTGCAAAAATGACTCCAACACAGCTTGAATGAGTGCATTCGGCCTCTGGATGAATGAGAAATTTCTTGTTGAATTTTTTGATGAATCATTGAATGTCGTATTTTTACTATTTGACATATGACGTTTATAGTCAGTAGGTCCAAAGCTCAGCTTCGTTATAGTGGTAATATCTCCAGTTGGTTGCATGGTGAGATTTGGGTATATATGATGACATTAAATATATTAAGTCTTATGCACAGACATGGTTATAAACATATAACATGTGGTGTAAAGAAAACATATATTAAAATATGTTATGGTATTAAAATTTAAGCCACACACCATATATAAACCATAATTTAAAAATATAATGGCACAAATAGAAATGGGTTATAAACCTAAGTCTAAAAACCATTGCAACATAATTTAATTACAAACATTTGTTACATGGTGGGTTGAACACACATGATATGGTGGGTTGAGCACATATTACATTAACATGACAATGGTTAACATTATTTAAGTTTCATCACACAAGAAGATACACATATGGTTTAATGTATTTAATATGGTGCAACATTTATGGTTTAATGATATATTTTATGGTGCGTAGTCAATGAAACTGTCATATGAATATACGTTGTGGGTAACGCTTTATGCCACGGTTCCACTGCTCCACCATGACTGGGGGAGGATATCACAACCATTGGATCCACTATGTTCACATGCCATGGGCTCCAATGCTATGTTTAATATGATGTTCAACGATTTATGCCATGGTTCTATGGCTCTATTGACCGCCTAATACATATAAGATTTTTATGCGTTGTGTATAGTTTTCTTTGCACCACAAATGATATGTAATTCAACTATGGTGTTTGATTTATAACAAATATTTTATATATGGAGTTGGCTATAACAATGTGATATGTTATTTAATAATAGATTTCTATGTTTTCTATATGTGGTGTCACCAACACTACATATACATGTAATGTAATTCCATGAAGAGGAAAGGAGTTGTGAAATTTTATGTAGAAGGGAAGAGTTTTAGTGCAACTTTGGAGATTTGGAGGTAGAAATTTGCAGGTTTATTCTGGGAGTTGTAAGAGGTCTTTTTATGAGCGATCAATTGCGACAGATTTCTGAGGTCAAGCAGAACAAAACTAAGCCAACCAGGTATTTTGTTGATGTAACTTTGACGTCTTTTTCTTTTCTTTGAATTTCTAATATAAAGGCATCCCCGTTGAAGACTATGGCCCAGAGATGCAGGCTTGAAGATATCCAAACTCCATTAATAATCTCTTACGTCACTTTTTTCTCATGGTTTGTTGTTCTAATATGCTGCAAGATTTCTTAACAGTTCGTCATGATTATGTATTTAATGGTGTTTTTAAATCATGCATTAACACTTTCTAACAGTAAACAGATCACATTTCAATTAAAGATTTTTTTGGGATTAGAAAGGATCGTGAGCTATATCATTTGGATCGACAATGGGAAGATTTGACAGTAATTCTATGAAGACTAAGGATTTTTTCACCTTGGCAATGGCAAAAACCAAATCAACTTGCTGGAGGATAACTATCCATTTGGAATAATTTCCTCCAATGACTCGAGGAGATAAAATGTGTCTCATGGGATTCTCCAAAGCAATGACAGTAGTCTGTTGCAGTAGTATATAATTTTGGAATCGATTGAAAACAAAGACAACCAAGGACAGCTTTTCCACATGTGAATATCTGAGTTCAAGCCCAGCCAGGCCTTTTGATATATAATAGATCACATGCTCACTCAGATTATCATGAGTTTGGACCAACATCATTCCAATAGAAGATGGCGAGGCTGCCAGATAGAGGAGAAGGTCGCGCCCATAGTTGGGAGCAGTAAGCAGTGAGGCTGATATAAGTGCCTATTTCAAGGTATCAAATGATCATTAGCCTAGATCAACCCACAATTGTGGCGCTCACCTATTTAGTAGGCACATAAATCCTTTTGTCAAATCAACGTAATTTACAATGAATCGTCGTAAGAATTTTGATTTTCCTTGCAAACGTTGGAGCTGCAAAATGGATCGTGGTTCGGGAAATTAAGTAATTTCCTTTACCTTATCATGATCAACCCTAATACCGTACTTGGAGAAAATGAAACCAAGTAGGCATCTAGACTCAACAAAGAAAACGAATTTGTGTGGATTGAGACGAATGTTATGGAACCTGCACCTAAGAAAAATTGCTCGTAAATGAACTAGTTGTTGAGTTCGCTTCTTGGAATGGGATAGAAGGTCATACAAGGCTGAACAATATGTTCGATATCAAGGAATGTGTAATCCATAACCCATTTAAATGTTCCTCCATCATTCTTTAAACCGAATGGGAGTTTTCGATATGCAAATATTCCCCAAGGAAAAAGGAAGGCAATTTTGTGCTTGTCCGAGGGTTTTATGGTGACCTAGTTATAGCCTAAGAAACCATCCATAAATAACAGGGATTTGCAACTGACACAATCATCGATGATTTGTTCGATGAACGGTGTTGGATAATTATCTTTTGGACATACAATGTTTAAGTCCCAGTAGTAGACAGGGACGCCAAATGTACCATGTTTCTTATCTACGGGAACCAGATTAGAAACCCATTTTGTTAAGGGAATGAGGTAGAAGAAACCAACACATAACAATTTTTGTACCTCAGTCTTGATGGCTACATTTTTGCGGGGGTGGACTAGTCAAAGCCTTTGGCGAACAAGCTTGGCATTGTCATAAATCTTGATCTCATGTTCGACAACAAATGGATCTATGTCAAACATTTCCTCATAAGACAAAGCAAATACATCGTGAAATTCCTTAAGAAGGCAAGTGAAGCTTGAAATTTCTTTAGGAGTGCAATCGGCTCCAATCTGGATGTTTTCCACGATGCCTGTCTTTACTAAAATATCGATGAGAAATGTCTTTGAAATATTACCCATGTTCCCTTCCGAATCCAAAATTTGGATGGTAGTATAAATCGAGGGAATGATTTCAGGTATGTCAAAGGATGAAGTTTATGGGCATTGCGTTCGAATCAGATATCGAAATGCAGTGGTGAGAATCCTCCCAAGGTCGCTCCTCTAAACACATGATCTCTCGAATAACTTCGTCCAAAGGTAGGACTTGATTGCGAAGCTCAATAGAGGTTGCAGTTATGGGAGAGGAGGTGGTACCATTGGTCATGACCAAAGTGACTGGACATTCAGATTCAAATTGAATGGCTTGGTTGGCCAATTTGGCTAGTGACAACGACATTTGTTCTCTGTAAGAGTCAACATCTGAAGGGGTCAGGAGGATCCAAGGATCGATAAGTTCATGAGGAATATATGAGACCATATAGACTGTTTGTGGAACCGTGGGCAGTGGGAGAGGAAAAAAACCCATCAAGGAAGATCCCTTCAATATACCAGTACCAATAATGACTTAACATTTAGGTATACCACCCAATAAAGGTACAAAGTCGCTAGTTAACGGGGAGTAATCTGGGGTGCAAAAGGATAGTTGCTCCACTGTGACTATCTTTCCATCCAATGGAAATAGGATGATACAAAAGATAGTAGAAACAACAATAGTCGTGGGATAAGTCCAACTGTGACCCAACAACAGATTATAGTTGAGTTTTCTATCCATGACTTCGATATCCATCATTACTGTTTTCCCACTCAAAGTGATGGGGTGGCTGGCAAGGTAACCTTTGGGATGCAAGTGTGGTCATCAAAAGATTTAAGGACATTCAATGATGATGAGAGGGTTGGAGAACCCAAGGTGAGCCAACATGGAGACAACATGATGCAGGTTGAAGCAACTTCATCACTGACAATTCTATGTACCCCTCGCCCTTTCAAAAATATTTGTACCTGAAATGAAAGTTGGTGTGAAAGGGGAGGTTGACATTTTTGCATGTCAAAAATTGCAAGCATGGAATCTTGAGGGTCAACCCCACCAATTTCATAAAGCAAAGCTTTCCTTTATGTTAGACAAGTTTGCAATACTTCAAGCACCAACATAGCTAAGAGTGCTTGCACCAAATCTTCTACAATACTATAGTTCTAGGTAGCACGTGCATATGTATTATGTGTTGTGCAATGAAGTGCCCCTTTTGGGGGGGAAATCACAAGATCAAAAGCTGACCTTTTGATATGAAGATCGTTATGTAGTGGTGGGTTTTAACTTGAGGAGGCTTCCTTAGCATTAGCAACTGGAACTCCATAAGTTTTGGCTCTGGTTTGAAGATAGATCATTTCAAAGGTGTAAACGATAAATGGTCCTTCACTAGCTAAAGGATGGTCCGAACCACCACTGCCCCCTTGTGGGAGTTGAGATTGGTTCACAATAAGATGTTGCTGTTGCTGAGCAGGGAAAGGGTTATTTAGGACCACAGGGGTTTGGCCATTGTCTTTTTGAGCAAGGATATCTGTGCATTCGTGGAGGCATGGACAAAGATGTGTCATATGGTCTTCTACACAGATCTTGCAAGGGAACTTGACAGCTTTTTCCTTTCCACTATCACGAGGTGCAGTAGTTTTCTTCTTTTTGTTAGACTGCTTGGTTGACTGCTCTTCAGAAGGAACGATATTTTTCTTGTTATTCTTATTATTACCACCCATTTTTTTGTAGACTGCACAGAGTTTATCACCGCAGTAGGAAGAGCAGTCGATTTGGCAACAGGGTCAACTGACAACTGTGAAATGTGACCGCTAAGTTATTTTACAGCAACCTCGGAGGTAGCACCAATAATGCCATCAGTGTGTGCACCGGGTTGCTGAGTAGTGGTAGCATTGGAGTTTCTAGGGGTATTGGGAATGACGTCGTATAATGTGCCAAATTGCAAATAAATCAATTCTAATTGTTGAACACGATGAATGAATTGGTCTTCCTAACTGCACCACCCTTAGCGATTTGAGGGAGAAGAGATTTTCATAACCAATCCACTAATAGATAATCTGGGAGGGGTGTTTTTACTATCCTTCACCTATGTCTCCATTCATGGATGTGCTCAGGGATGTGGGTGGCGATGCCCTGACGTAAATAACTAAGGATTTTTTCCCCAATTTCATAGCAGATGGGTTGCTGAAAGTGCTTTAAAATTCCATCGCTAAAGTGCCAAATGTATTGACTGATGTGGGTGGTAACTCAATGTACCACCTAGTTGCATTTCAAGGAAGGGTGTGGGGAAAGAGTCATAGTCGGATACTACCTGATCCAGACTTAAACAAGAACGCAACAAATTACAGAGATAACCATATACACAAAGATGCAGCGGAAATAATACTTCATTTCATTAATGGAAAATACTGAAATATGCTTACAACCATAAATAGAAATAAACCAGCTAGGGCGATGGTAGCTTATCTCTGAGAAGAGATGTGTGGCTACATGCCTCTGAATTTTTCCCAACTGTGTTACAATGAGGCTCGAAGGCCTATTTATTGTTGAGAAACAATGGAAAACCCTTCACATTCCAAAACCTAACCCTAGAAGATGAAACGCCAAATTGTGGGCTCCGTTTTGGGTAAATTGGTACATCAATTTCCCGGGGTCGTAACTTTGGCATACGATCTCCGTTTGACGCGTATGATAGCTCGTTAGAAATATCTATCCGAGAACTACCACTTTGGGAAGCGAAATATCTGTCCATGTAGCCATGTTGCCCCCAGATTTCCCAAAAAACATCGTTTAGGGCCTCAAAACGGCTCCGGAAGTTTAGGACCCGAAAAAACTGCTAAAAATAGTAAATTTTGCTACGATTACGGAAACTGAAAAACTAAAAGAGACAGTTGCGGGGGTCCAAATGGGATAGGTGGGTGGCCACTAACATCCACCTGGATCATTCCTCCCCCCTTAGGAAGCAATGGTCCCCATTGCGTTGGTTCCTCCATCTGCTGAACTTGTCCTGCAATCTCTGATGTGTCCAGTAATGGTGGGAAGCATGGTCGATGACGGTCCACATTGAACACTTGGTGCAAGCAAAGGAATGGAGGAATGATGTGCTTCAAAGCATTGTTGCCCATAGCCTTGGTGCTGATGTAAGGACCATGTCGGAGTGGTCGGAGCTTCTAATGGGCTCTTGTAAGGTGTTCTTTCTGCAGATGCAACCAGATTTTGTTACCCACTTGAAGCTTGTGTGGTACCCCTGTGGGTGAGGAGAAGTTGTTCCTGTGTTCTGTCATGACTGTATCACTCTGCTGTTGCTGCTGCGTGGAGAAACCCTTTGCGGGGGTCATGGATGTAGCAACGACCTTCCCCTTACTTTGGGAGTGAACCATGCAGATGAATTTCCTGGTCTGTGATATGAGCTTGCTGCCTTTCTTAGCAGTGATCAAAGATGTGGCGGTAGGTGGGGCTACCTCTGGTATCCTGTATAATGAATTATTCAAAGAAATAATGACAGCATGAGGCCTTGGCTCATACACAGCATGTCGCCTCCACAAGTATGGTTGGCCTAATAGTACATCACAAATATCCAGAGGTGTAACATCACACAATACCTCGTCTATGAAAGGCTTGATGCTGTAGGGAAGGCGGCACTGCTGGCGAACTTTGAGATCTCGTCCTTCGTGAAGCCACCCGATACTGTATGGTTGTGGGTGTGGTGTAGTTGGTAGCCAACCGCTTCATGACTCTGCTGAAATAAGTTTGGCCTGCCACTGTCGACAAATGGAAATTGCAGCGGCGAACCCTTCACCCACATCTGTGAGTGGAAAAGACGTTCCCCCTCCTCTGGCTCTTCGGGCTCATTCATCTGGATCTTGGCAGTAGCAACAGTGGCACTGGGATCCGCATCAATGATCTGCTTCCCTTTCCCATTCCCCTTGTCGGGTTCGGGCTCAGGGTCGGAACATGCATCTGATTCGGAAGCCTTCAACTCGGCGACTAGTGACTGCTTGGTCCGAAACTCACTTGTGTTGTGAGTGGGACTCTTGTGGAACTCACACCACTTTCCTGTTTCCTTCTTCAGCTTCATGGTGTTGTTCTTTTCTTGCGGCTTCGACGGGTTGTCTTGGGTCACCCCGCCTTGGCTTTGTCCTTTGGCCTTCTGATCCGCAGATCCAAAGTCTCGTTTCTTCTGTTTGAACTTTTTCTCGATTTTGACAGCGTATCTGTATGCTGTGCCGAGTGAGGAGATGTTCAAGAACTCCATCTCTTCCTGGATGTATCTGTGTAGGAAGTCGTAGTATTTGAGTACCAGATGCAGCTTAGAATCTTTGATACCCAATTGTGTGCGAAGGGTATGAAAAATGTTTGTGAACTCCGGCACATCTTGGTCTCGTCCCTGTCGTAGCTTGGTCATTTGATGTATTTGTCCTCATAGCTTTTGACAGGATAGTACTACTCCTTGATGGCATCCTGGAAGTCATTCCAAGTGGGTGCGGCTGAAAATAATGAGCCTGTACTTTCATCCTTCTGCTCGCAGTAGGTTTCCCATCAGTCCTTGACGTGGGGGGCTGCTTTGAGAAGAGCGAAAACAATATTTTCCTGACTTGAAAATTCATGAACAGAAAAATACCCATCTAGCAGATTTAACCATTTATCTACGACATTTGCATCTATTTGACCCTCGAAGATGTGGATTTCAAAATTAACTTGTACCTTAAAGGGTGTGGCATTTCCAGAGTAGCTGTTGGAAGCCAATGCGTCGCCTCTGGGTAGCCGTTGAAGGATCTGCGCAAAGCTATCCATCATCGCATTCCTTTGCCGCTCGAGCGCTTCTTCGAGCAATATTTTGATAGGATCTTTTACCCCCTCGTCTTTTTTCTCATCCGCCATGGGAGGTCGTCGAGATTTGCGAGGCTGGTCTTGCAAAGGTTTGACCAGTTCAATCCCTAACTCCTTATATGCCGACCTCGTTGGGGACACGCAAAGAAAAACAGAGAAAAAGCAGATCGCTCTAATACCACTGATCCTGATTTAAACAAGAACGCAACAAATTACAGAGATAACCATATACACAAAGATGCAGCGGAAATAATACTTCATTTCATTAATGGAAAATACTGAAATATGCTTACAACCAGAAATAGAAATAAACCAGCTAGGGCGATGGTAGCTTATCTCTGAGAAGAGATGTGCGGCTACATGCCTCTGAACTGTTCCCAAACTGTGTTATAATGAGGCTCGAAGGCCTATTTATTGTTGAGAAACAACGGAAAACCCTTCACATTCCAAAACCTACCCCTAGAAGATGAAACGCCAAATTGTGGGCCCCGT
>APFE030449354.1:42378-52517 GCA_000404065.3 Pinus taeda | reverse complement strand
AACTTTGGCATACGATCTCCGTTTGACGCGTATGATAGCTCGTTAGAAAGATCTATCCGAGAAATACCACTTTGGGAAAGGCAACATCGGTCCATGGACCCATGTTGCCCCCATATTTCCCAAAAAACGTCGTTTAGGGCCTCAAAACTACTGAAAAATTGAAAGAGACAGTTGCGGGGGTCCAAATGGGATAGGTGGGTGGCCACCAACATCCACCTGGATCACTATCATCCATCACAGAGTTATAAATGCACCATAAATGATAGGTGGTGATGTGCATACCCGGATCCTCCCCTTGTTTCCCTTCGAACATCGGGATGTCTGTGGGAATTTTGTGTGGTATTGGAGGCCAATATAAGTTGTGAAAGATGGGGTCATTGGTGAGTTTGTTCAAATCGGGGATTTCAAGCATTGCCAAGAAAGGAAAAGTATTTGATGCCCCTGATTCAAACTAAGGCAATGACAAATGACTTGAGGATCCTTGCGGTCCTCCCATCATATTGTTCCCAACATTATACATAGGATGTGTGGAATAAAAATTTCCTTGGGGAATAGTCGTATATTGTGGTTGTCCACAGGGGTTGTTAGGCTCGGGGATATAAGCATCCCTAGGATAAGGAGTGCTGCCTTGACTCATTTTAGATTGAGAGTGGGGTTTCCATATGGATTGAGTGAGACCTTGTTGAGGGATCTCGCTAGCCATGTAATTAGCCATAAGCCCTTGACTAACATATGGAAGATTCATGTCAATCAATGATTGTCCCTATTGTCCTGTAAACGAAGGGGGATCAGTAGTGTTCCTGGATGGTATATGCATATTGGGAACCATGCCCCTAGGTATTTTTATCTCGGGGTTGGAACTAAACAATGGATTCCAACCAAAAGGGTTGTTGAAGGGACCTGTGCTAACTATGCTATAATGATTGCTATAAGGAGCACTATATGGAGCACTTGCTAATGGTCTAGGAGGTCACACAAAAGGGGCAATAACTAGTATGTATTGGCTTCCACTCGTGTTGGGTGTAACTATGGTGATCGGACCAGGAGTAGTTGGGATAGGTGGGTTTGCCATCAACGGTATGGTACTGGCTATCGACTGGGGAGGTGGAGGTGGACCAAAAGTTTCCACAAAAGCCCATGACCCATTAGTCATCGATGGGATGGTGGGTATCAGTTCAACAGAGGACATAGGAGGTACAAGTGAAACTGGAATCAATAGAGGTCCCAACGGATTCGTGATCGGAGGATTATAAAGAGGAATGAAACCTTCAGTAAAGAAATATTCTGGTAAAATTGAGTCGTGGGATGTCCAAACTAATTCAGTGTTAGATCTTGGAGACTGATTACCCAAAGATCCAATGTTAGATCTAAAACCTTAATACATATTTCCTGTTACATTAAAATATAAAAAAATTGTATTTATTTGTTTATTTGTTTTTTATATATTTTATTTCTTTCATTATTTTATAATTTTGATTTCATAAATTTAGGGTTATAACACAATTGGAAAAAAAATTGTTCAGCAAGCTTTAATGTATCTAAATAACTAGAAATTCAATTCCTCTAACATGTATCACCAACAAAACTTACAAATAATAATAATAAAAAACAAATTATTTCATAATAAAATCAAATAAATTCTTAACTGAAAATTATTATTTTTTAGAAACTTTCATAATATTTACTATACTTTAAAATAATAAATATAATATAAAAAACTTTAGTTTGCTCAATAAAGTAATTATAAATCACTCTACTATCTCATTTATTGTTTATTAAGATATATTATATGAATTTATTTTATTTATATAAATTATTGTATTTTTAAACCTTTGCTTCTAACACACGAAACTGCCAATTGAAAAAAATAATAACTTTTATTCATAAATAAAATAATAAGAATTCTTACTTTAAATTATTATTTTTTTAAACTTTCATAAATATTGGCTGTTACATTAAAATATAAAATAATTATAAACAACTTTACTTTTTATTTTATTTTTATTTTTTTATTGATGATGATGATGATGATGGTGGTTAACGTCAACTGAGACCAAACATTGGTCTATCAAACCTAAAGAAACAAATTATTTGTTTTGATTTAAGATTTTATTCCTATGCTCAAAAAGCTTGGAGAGAAGCCTCCCGAGCTCACTATAATTTTGACATTGTAAAAGGCTAGGAAGGTCACTATTGTAAGAAAGATTGTAAAACTAAGATCTAATGTGGTTGTACATGGGGCACTCTAAGAGGAAGTGGTTTTCATCCTCAATGTTCCTATTCTCACATATATGACAGATCCTTTCCATCCATGGCATTTTAGGAACTGCCCAACGACCTATTTCACTATGGAGCTCATGAGAATTCATTTTAATCTTTGCTATCTTAATTTTTTTCTTTGAGCTAGCTAAAATAGAGAGATACTTTTGATCTTCTAGGGTGGGGTTGATGACCTTCTTATAATAACTTAATTTTCTTTTAGCCACTAAATCTTTCTCACACCACATTTTTTCTTTGAACTTAGAAGTAACAATATTTTTAATGTTATTAATGTTTTGTAGTGCATCGTTCTCGTTGATCTCCCAATGGTTTATCCAAGCCCTCGTGTCTTTATACCACCCCCATTTGAGCCTTAGATGGTTTTGGCTGGAATTTAAAGCTAGCTTGGGAAGTCTATGATCTCCTATGTTATTGAGCTTGTGCTTGTACAATAGAAGCCTAGTCATAGCTAGGCTTTCGATAAGGGAAAGACCTACTTCTATAAGGAGAATAGGGTAGGGTGTATTGCTTTTAATTTTTAGGTTATACGTTATAAAGCGCTTCTGGATTTGCTCAATCTTTCTCCAGGATTCTCTAAAGATGCTGCAACCCCAAACCTCACATCCATATAAGATAATAGGAGTGACTAAAGTTTCAAAGAGGAACTTATTTTTATCCCACATTACGAGGTTTGCCGTTTTACAATTATTTTCAAGACCAAAGTAAACTTTCCACCCCCCATTAATCCTTTTTCTCAATGCTATAGTTCTAGTTGAGCTTGTGATGAATATCAATTCCTAGGTACTTGTAAGAATATACTTCCTCCAAGTTATTATTGTCATACATAAAATTAGTGTAGGTGTCCTTGGATTTGATAATCATAACTTTTGTTTTGTCAGTGTTAACTTTTCATGGATCTTCATCGTCTTCCTCGATGTTTACGTTGTCGCGTTCTACGTTATTACCCAAGACCTTACTTGTATTCCAATGTTAGTTAATTATCTTTGCCTACTTGAGGGCTTTAAGTTATACTTAACAACATAAACCATTCATACAGGTGCGCACAATAAATAAACAGTATATTTGCAAATTATATCAATCATGCATTAACCCAAGAACAGATACAAAAAATTATAACAAAACTTCTCTTTATTGATTCCTTCCACGGTTACAAACTTGACTTGCCCTACGCACTCAGATGCAGGGGTCCGCGCACTAAGTTGCGAACTACTAGGTCTCTGCGCACTCAGCTGCAGAGCGTTCTCCTACTCTACGACCCAAAGGCACACTTCAACCTGCGACCCAGTCACTTAGACTTTCTCATGCTTCTCTTCTATTCCCTATTCTGTATTTTCTTCTTCTTACACTTAGAGCCTCGCTCTATTTATACAATCCCATGGTCTGCGGACCATGGGTAGGTCTATCCAGTCGACATTACATTACAAAACTAGGGTGGACAACCCTGTGACTCTATCATACTTTCGCGCCCTGCGCCCGCAATTTGCGGAGATTTACAACAAAATTCGGTCAAAGCTTGGGCTTTAAGCCCCAAAACATGCCTTGGGGGGATTCCATGCCCAATAGGCCCTCAACACAAATATCATGACTTGCCCTTGAGTCACTCTATCGGCACGACGATTTTTGTGCGGAGTCCCTCCAACTATTCTCGAACTACGCGGAGGTCAGTAGCGCACTGAGCTGCTGCTTGCTGGATCTGCTGCATACGATGTTCTGAGACCTCTGTATCAAAAGTGCTTCTCTATGTCTGTGCCAGTATCCCCTGCATTTTTTTATAGTCTTGCAGCCTTTGTCCAGATCCTTGGAGTGCGAAGACTGTGCGCCTACTGGCTAATCAGATAGTTGGACCACCTGTGTAGAGCTTCAAGTGATTTCCATTCACTTTGCCTAGGAAGGGTTCTCTATTTAGTTTGACTAGTTAGATCGTGCCTCCATCTGTGACCTCCTTAACAACGTATGGTCCCAGCCAATGCATTCTAAACTTTCCCAGGAATTTATCAAACTTACTGTCATACAACAATACTAAATCATTTACCTTGAAGGTGCACAATTTAATATGGCTATCGTGTTAGGCCTTCTCATGCTGCTTTTGCACCTATTGATGAAAGCCAACCAGGAACAGTTCCTCCTCAAGTTCTTCCAACTGTGCCAACCTTTCTTCCAGGGCTTCGCGGTCCATCATACCTGTGAGCATTGCTATGCATAGACTAGGTACAATATACTCCATTGGCATGACAACTCACGCCATAAACTAACCAGAAAGGTGTTTGTCCTAAAAGCCCACAGTACTACAAGTACGCACAGGTCCCAATAGATTCACTGCGAATTACAAACTTTGGTTAGCGCAGTCTCCAGTATTTTGTTGAATGCTTCTATTGTCCCATTGTCTTATGGGTGATATGGTGTGCTTTTCTGATGATACACCTGGAACTCTTTCGTGAGCATGTTGATGGTTTCGTTTAGGAAATGTGTACCGTGATCACTCAATAAGATTTTCGGATAGCCAAATCGAGTCAACACATGTTCAAACAAAAACTTTGCTGTTGTAGTGGTCATGCAGTATTTGACCGGCTGCGCTTCCGCCCAACGAGTCAGGTATTCCGTTGTGGTGATGATGTATCGCGCACCCATTTTTCCCTCAGGTTTGATAGGTCCTACAAAGTTGATTGCCTACTTTTCAAAGGGTTGCAGCATCATTTATGGATTCAAAGGCATCTCCTCCCTCTGCGATGGTTTACCGGTCCTTTGACATATGTCGCAAGCCTTACAGTGTGCTTTTGAATCCTGATGAAGGGTTGGCCACCACAACCCTACACAAAGAATCTTTTGTGCGGTCGCTCATCCTGCATAGTGTCCTCCTGCAGCGCCCCCATGTGCTTCCACGAGGATTTGACTTTGTTCAAATTCAGGTACACACCTTCACAGTATCTCATCATTTCCCGTTTTGTATAGGTGACCTGTGATGACAGAAAAATGCGATGCGCGCACCACCAATTCCTTCTTCTTTTGGAAGGAGTATTCCTTCAGCGCAATCCCTGTCGTCAGAAAGTGGATTATATCTTCAAAGTGTCTACCCGCGGCGCGCACAACAAAGAGCTGTGCGTCAGGTAATCCTTCCTCCAAACTAGTAGGTTCCTCGCCTGTCTCAATACGTGGCAAGTGATCCGGTCCTGCATTCAGGCGTCTAGGTTTTACCACGACCTCAAAGTCATATTCTTGGAACAATAAGAGCCACCTACATATGCGCCCCCCAACACAGGCTTATTGACCAAGTATTTTAGTGTGGAATGGTCTGTACACATCTTGAAATGTCCTCCTAGGAAATAGTTCCAGTACTTTTGGAGCGCGTACACCATAGCCAATCCCTTGCACTCAGTTGTGGAATGGTTCTTTTTTGCTTTGGACAACCTGTGACTTGCAAACGCGATAGGGTGATCCAAGCCCTCTCTACCCTCTTGTGTGAGCACCACTCCCAGCGCTATACATGATGCATCAACATGGACATGAAACTCCACATCTCATATCGGGAAGACCAAGATTGGAGCAGAGGCCAGTTTCTCTTTTAGGACATCCAGGCTCTTCATGCAATCATCATTACAACAGAACGTGACGTCTTTTTTAAATAGTTTATCCATTGGTGCAGTGATCTGGGCATATCTTTTGATGAACTTCCTATAGTACCCTGTATCTCCCAAGGTAGCACACAACTGTTTAACACTTCGTGGTGCTTCCAAATTTAGAATTATTGCAATATTTTTTGGATCTACCATTAGTCCCTGTTTGCAGACCACATGTCCCAGTAAGTTCCCAAAGGGAACGAGGAATGTACAATTCTTAAGGTTTAGTGCAATTTGGTATCATCGACAAGTATCCAACATCAAGCGTAAGCTCACTACATGGTGCTTAACCAATCCAAATATAATCCAAACATCTAGATAGACCTCCATGAATTTGTGGATATATTCTTTGAAGGCAGCTCCAACTATGCGCGAAAAGATGGCTGGCGCATTCTTTAACCCAAACGACATGACGGTGTATTGAAAGCAGCCCCACTCCGTCGTGAAGGTGGTCTTGCTCCTATATTCTGGCGCAATTTTGATCTGCTGGTACCCTGAGAACCCATCGGTGAAGGAATATGCTTCTTGTCCATCAAAATTTTCCAATACTTCATCTGTGAATGGGACCGGGAATGGGTCGTGTACACAGGCGTCATTCAACTTCCTGAGGTCCACGCATATTATTATCTAGCCCTTCTGCTTTTTCTTCTGTACTACCATAGGGCTTACCCAGTCAGATTCTTCCACCGGCTCAATAATTCCAGCTGCGAGCATTTTGTCTAGTTCTACACGAACCTTTTCCTTGTACTTCGGATTCAAGCAGTAAGGCCTCTACTTAACCGGCTTCACGTCGGGTTTGAAGGTGATCTTGATCATCCATAAATCACCAACGATCCCCTTTAATTCCATAATCTTGGTCAGGAATAAGTCTTGGTACTCGTAGAGTAACTCAGCGACCTTATCCACCGTGGCATCATCCCAATAGTCATCGAGCGTTGCATACTTCGGTTCGGCCTCTGTCCCAATGTTTACCTGCATCGTTTTTACCGGCGCGATGATGTCAAGATCTTCAATCAATGGTCCTTGAATCTCACGATAGCCTTCAGTTTCTGGAATGTTAACTTTTCGTGGATCTTCATCATCTTCCTCGATGTTTACGTTGTAACACTCCAGCACACAGCTCAGCTAGGTCGCCCATTCCAGCTGAAGCACTTCCATTGGCTCCTGAGGTATTTTGAAGATAACTTCTTTTACTGCTTGTAGTGCATCATCAACATAATCCTACCAGTGATCTTCAAACGTGAAGGTTAACAAGAATCCTTTGCGCAGGACATTCCATTCGCTCGTGCCATGGAAGAGTTCCATTTCTATATACCAATTCATGGGTATAATATCCAGGGTATGATAGAATAGGTGCACCCACTCAGGTTGTGGCTCTTCCCTGTAGACCTTGGTCCATTTTGCGAGGTGTGCATGTGGATCATCCCGTCCGTCATACTTGTCTGTTAACTGCATCTAAGGCTTCCCAAACCACATGTGTATCATCCTTCTGCATTCATGCCAATCCTCAAACTTCTTTGGTGCGTACCCCACCATCTTGCGAGTGAAGCGCACAGTACCCATTTCAGAGCGTCGAAATGTTATTGTTCTAGTACTTCTCTTTCAAATTTGTTCAGGAAATCATCCACCTCGGTCAACCTATCATACGTAGGCAGATCTATTACCTTTGTTGCCACACAACAATACGACCTTGTCATGATGTAATAGTTGAGCGTGGTTACCTCGTGTAACCGATTCTGCCATCGTTCTATCACTTCGTCAGAATCTGATGTGCGGGAGCTTTTAGGCTCCCATGATATTCGACCATCCGTGGTTGGATTTACCCAATCTTTCTCCCACATGGTTATCTTGTAGATGCAGTCTAGATTGTCGTCACTATAATGTAAGCTGCCTCTCGAGCATTCCAAATTCCATAGGGTAGCTGAAGCACCTAGAAAGGATCGTCATTCATTCTTCCTTCCTTGCTAAATTGTCAGAAAAATTCGGTCATCTGAACTCCTTGAGGGGCTTGGTGTTACGCATGCCTTCATTGAAATCATTACCAAACTCTTTTGGTAAATTGAGGAACCTCCATCACATGTATTTGTGCTTTCAATTGGAGAGGCTGCTAGATTCCTTAGGCAGCTTGACGAACCTCCACAACTTGGACCTGCAATATTGCCATAAATTGGAGAGCCTGCCAGATTCCTTCCACAGCTTGTCAAACCTCCACATCTTGGACCTAAGTGGGTGCAAAAAATTGGAGACGCTGCCAGATTCCTTCGGCAGCTTGAGGAACCTTTACCACATAGACCTGCATGGACCTACATGGGTGTGAGCAATTGGAGAGGCTACCAGATTCCTTCGGCAACTTAAGGAACCTCTACCACATAGACCTGCATGGGTGCAAGCAATTAGGGAGGCTGCCAGATTCCTTCGGCAACGTCAGGAACCTCTATCACATAGACATACATGAGTGATATCAATTGGAGAGGCTACCAGATTCCTGCGGTAGCTTGTCGAACCTCCATAGCTTGGACCTCGGTTGGTGCAAGAAATTGGAGAGGCTACTAGATTCTTTTGGCAGCTTGATGAACCTCCACAACTTAGACCTGAGTGGGTGCTATCAATTGGAGATGCTGCCAGATTCCTTCGGCAGCTTGACGAACCTCCAGTATGAAGCTGTCAGTGTGCATGAAATTAGAGAAGCTGTCAGCGTGCATGAAATTGGAGAGATTGCCAGATTCCTTCGGTAGCTTGACGAACCTTCATAGTATGGACCTATCTATATGCACCAAATTGGAGAGGCTACCAGATTCTTTCGATAATTTGTCGAACCTCCACCAAGTGGACCTGCATGGGTGCAAGAAATTGGAGAGGTTGCCACATTCCTTTGGCAGATTGACGAACCTCCACAGCATAAAGCTACATGCATGTTATCAATTGGAGAGGCTATCAGATTCCTTCGGCAGTTTGACAAACCTCCAGAGCATGGACCTGTCGGTATGCGAGAAATTGGAGAGGTTGCCAGATTCCTTCGACAGGTTGACGAAAATCCATAGGTTGGACTTGAGGTGGTGTGAGAAATTGGAGAGGCTACCAGATTCCTTCGGCAGCTTGACAAACCTCCACAGCTTGGACCTAAACTCGTGCGAGAAAATGGAGAGGCTGCCAGATTCCTTCGACAGCTTGAGGAACCTCCACGTCTTGAACCTACTTGGCTGCAAGGAATTGGAGATGCTTCCAGATTCCTTAGGTAGCTTGACGAACCTCCACCACATCAATCTGTGTGACTGCGAGAAATTCAAGAAGCTGCCAAATTCTTTTGGGAGTTGTTTGGTGCTTCCTCTTGTTCTAATTTAAGAATATCAAGCAAAACATTTGGAAATATAATAACGCTTGAGCATATGGATCTTTCTGGCTGTAAAACAGTTGAAGTATGGCCCTCGCAATTGGGGCACCAAAGGTCCCTAAAAGTACTGAAGTTGAGGGGCACAAATTTGAAGAAAGAATTGCCAAGTGTGATTGAACTCCCCAGTGATTTAGAAGTGTTGTAGATAGGAAACCATTTGCTGGACACGGCGATGCCTTCACTGGGTGACTTAAGGAAGTTGAAGGATTTGCATGTCGGGTATGGCAGGGAGTTGAAGTGTTTTCCGGCTTCGCTTAAACTGTCGAGTCAGTTGAGTTGGTTGAAAGTGGTTGGTTGCCCCATAATCCACACATCAGAGCTATTCCATGATAATGTTTTATACCCCAACCTTGAGAAATTGATCTTAGAGGAGTGTATTCATCTTGTGGAGATTGGAACATTACCCAAGACACTCACAGTGGTGTACTTGTTCAGGTGTGATAATTTGAGAAGTATAGAAGGCCTTTGTGGTCTTCCAAGGCTTCGAGAGGTATCCATAAAATCTAGTTACGAACTTCAGGTGCCGCCGAGTGTAGCAAAGACGCTGAAGCAGAACCGTGTGACACTAACAGTGTGGTAGTAAGAGAAATTAAAATTTTCAATTTGCAATTTAAGTAAAATGGAGTAAAATATTATAGAGTGAATATGCTTTTCCTATATTTTTTAAATTTATATTTAAAAAATATTTTCATTAAAAAAGCTTACCATTATATTTTCATTAAATATGAAAATTAGTTACATATCTTTTTATTTTAAATATTAAGATTATAACATCAAGAGATTCCAAATGAGATAAGTATTTTTTCCCATTAAAGTAATTTGTTTACTGAAATTAATTGAAATAGTATTTTTTT
>APFE030449354.1:0-42358 GCA_000404065.3 Pinus taeda | reverse complement strand
TTTGATCTTCTAGGGTGGGGTTGATGACCTTCTTATAATAACTTAATTTTCTTTTAGCCACTAAATCTTTCTCACACCACATTTTTTCTTTGAACTTAGAAGTAACAATATCTTTAATGTTATTTATGTTTTGCAATGCATCATTCTCGTTCATCTCCCAATAGTTTAACCGGGGCCTTGCGTCTTTATGCCACCCCCGATTGAGCTTTAGGTGGTTTTGGCTGGAATTTAAAACTAGCTTAGGAAGTCTATAATCGTCTATGTTACTGAGTTTGTGCTTGTATAGTAAAAACCTAATCATAGCTAGGCTCTCAATAGGGGAAATCCCTGCATCTATAAGGAGAATATGATAGCGTGTATTACTTTTAATTTTCAGGTTATAAGTTATAAAACCCTTCTAAATTTACTCAATCTTTCTCCATGATTCTTTGGAGATGTTGCGACCCAAACCTAACAGCCATATAAAATAACAGGAATGACTAAAATTTCAAAGAGGAACTTCTCATTTATAAATGATTTGACTTCTCATTTATTGGCACATTTTCATTTTATGATTATTATTTTCATATTTATTATATAATATCTTTTATTTTATTTTTTATTATAATCACTTTATTTATTTTTATGTGTTTGCTTCTAAACACACGATTTTAATCCCCCCTTGGTATTTATCTAAACACGCGATTTTAAATCCTCCTTAGTATTTATCTAAAAAAATTCAATCCACAGTGTGTATTTTATGTGGTTAAGGAACACTTCCAAAGATAACGCTGGAAAATTCAGTCTATACCGAAAGTGCTTGAAACTTCAACCTAAAGAATCTTTAATGTGTAGTGTGTACTTTATGTAGTTAAAGCATGATAGTTCAACCCGTGCATCATCAATTCACGTTAAAACCATGCGGTGTGGCCAGACCCTCCCGTAGGACCGTTATTTTATTGGTTGGTAAGTGTATATGAGAAACAACTCTGGCATTCAAGATCTGCTTACTTGAGATATGCATTTCTGAATTCTGCTTCTGATGCACTGCTCCTGGATGATAGTATGATGTTGCAATTTTGAAAATTAAATAAACCATGGCAAAAGTCGGTTCTAGTAAATTCGCTGGTTGCGTAGCTGTAATTCTGCTAAGGCTTTTACTGACTGTTATTGTTCAACAAGGTTATTGATTATATCATTATAAATAATGCATGTGGACACCCGTTTTTGAGTTTGGCTTATTTTCCAGGGGTTTAACTAAAACACAGAGTTCACTCATGCTAGAAGAAAGTAAAATAAAAGGAGATTGCATTAAATTTACTTGCTAAAGATTAATACCATAATGAAACTAGCCACAACAAACTCATTGTGATTTAAGCATTCTTGGGGTTGCAGAGTAAACTTTTGTAAAACTCTATAAAATTGGTTTTCACCCACCCACCAATATGTCTTCCACGATTTTCTTCTCACAACCTCACATACGCTCGTTCTCTAACTTATCCAACATGCCCAACATTACAAATGACTTTTACTTCCATATTTATCTTAACATAAAATTTGACATTAGTTACATGACACAGAAAATATTTAATACGTAACATGGGCGATTTTATATTGTAAATGATTTTCTAAACTTGCAGGTGTTGTGGAGTGTGGGCAACACTCACACAGTAAATCTTTGCCCATATATATTTACCAAAACTTATTAAATCCCTAAACTCTTGTGCTATGTTGCGGAATGGTCATGGTTGTACTTCTTCTCTGACTTCAGTCCTTCCACCTACAAACAAAATCGCAACTGTGTAGTGGTTGACTGGGCAAGCATGGTGTTATCAGTGTGTTTAAGGCAGTGGTTGGGATTATTACTTCCAGCACTCCCCCTTAATCATAATTGTTGCCATTGACAATTCCCAAACAATCTCTGAGACAAACAAAATTTTCACGTGCCAATGGCTTTGTGAAAATATCAGCAAACTATTCCTGTGACCTACAGTGTTGCAGCACAATTTCATCATTGTTAATCAACTCTCGAATAAATTGATATTTAGCATCAATATGCTTGGTCCTCTTGTGAAAAACAGAATTCTTTAATAATGAAATTGCGGATGTATTATTGCATAAAATAGTTGTCAGTCCCTCTTGGTCGCGATGAAGATACCTCAACATCCCTCTCATCCAAACTACCTGACACGTTGTTGTTGTTGCGGCGACATATTCAACTTCTGCTATTGACAATGAAACTATCGGCTGCTTCTTGAAGGCCAAATGAAAAACATAAGCCGACGTGCTCTTTCTATCATCAACACTTCCTGCCCAATCATAGTCGGTGTAACCAACTAGCTTAAAATCACCTGTTGCGGTGTACAAAACACCATACTATTTTGTCCCATTGACATACTTTAGAATCGTTTGCGTTGCATGCCAATGCATCTCCTTAGATGTCTCCATGAACCTCAACACCAAACTCACTGCATACATTATATCCGGCCTCGTGGTGGTCAAATACATCAAGCTACCTATCATACTTTTGTATAATGTTAGATTGACATTGCTACTACAATCTTCTTTGCTCAACTTCAACCCCAGGACAGTTGGAGTTCGTGCAGGCTGCTTGTTCTGCATTTTAAACCTCTCCAAAATGTCTACCACATATTTTGCTTGAGAGATAAAAATGTCATTTTATATTTTCTTCATTTCTATGCCCAAAAAATATCTTAACAACCCCAAGTCGGTCACTTCAAATTCATTCTTCATGACTTGTTTGAAATCGGCGGTGAGGAAATCATCACTGCCCGTAAAAATTAAATCATCTACATATAAGACAACAATGAGAATCTTACCATCATTCTCTTTGATGTAGAGAGTAGGTTCACTGTCACATTTGTCGAAACCATTGTCCAACAAGTAGGCATCTATCCTGTTGTACCACGCATGCGGTGCTTGCTTTCAACCCATAAAGAGCTTTCCTCAACTAATACACTTTGTCTTATTGGCATTCTACCTCATAACCAGACAGTTGTGCAACATATACTTCCTCTTTCAGCACTCCATTCAAGAACATCGATTTTACATCCATTTGATAAATTTTCCATTTATGCTGCGCAGCAATCGCCACAACTGTATGCACTGTCTCCATCCTTGCAACTAGCACAAACGTTTCTGAATAATCTCTTCCATGCTACTGCTTGTATCCTTTGACAACTAGCCTTGCTTTGTGCCTTTCAATCTTTTCGTCGACATTGCTCTTGGTCTTGTAGACCCACTTCACTCCAATGACTTGTTTTCCATACGGAAGGTTCACTAACTCCCATGTATCATTCCTTTCTATTACTTCTATTTATTCCTCCATTGCTGCAACCCATTTTTATTCTTTCACTGCATTTTCAAAATGGATTGGGTCATCTACATGAAAAATCAATGCAAGTAATGAATTCAGACCAGCGCTGCTATCAACTTCATCTTGCTCATAAATTTCATTTAAATTTATGAATTTTGGTCTTCTTGTGCTCACTGAAGATAGGCTTGACATGCCACATGGTGTTGTGCTTTGCAGTGTGCTTGGAGAAGCACTTGCTTGACTACGTGAAGCTGTCCTATTATTTGTTGACGGTGTTGCTTGGTAGCTTCTTTGTTGTGCTTAAATAGGAGTAGAGGGAGTCACTATTGAGGAATTGTTTGTTGCTGTCAATTCCTCTTTGTCCTCATGTGGTATACATGCTTTCACATTGGTCGTCTTCTCTAAAATTCCATCCCATGCTTCCTCTTCTATGAACTGCACATCTCTGATGATTATGACCTTCTTGGTTGATGGATTGTAGAACTTGTATGCCTTGGATTCATCACTGTATCCAACAAATATACATTTCTCCCCTTGTTGTCCAACTTCTTCCTCAACCCATCCGGGACATGTGGATATGCCACACAACCAAAAACTCTCATGTGAGTGACACTATGCTTTCTTCCACTCCATGCCTCTTTAGGAACTATGTTTTGGATGCTTTTGGTTGGACAGTTTTTCAAGATATATGTTGCACAAGTGACAGCGTCAACCCAATAATCATTTGGCAAATGCTTTGTCTTCAACATACTTCTTGCCATCTCCATAATGGTCCTATTCTTCCTTTCCACCACACCATTTTGTTGAGGTGTATACTTTTTTGTAAATTGCTTGTGAATTCCATGTTCCCTATAAAAACGAAGGAAATCATTTGAGATGTATTCGCCACCTTTTTCGGTCCTAAGGACTTTGATGTAGTGTCTCATTTGCTTCTCAATAAGAGCTTTGTATTGGTGAAAGCGCTTAAACACTTCACTTTTCTGTTTAAGGAGATAGACCCATGTCTTCCTTGTTTAGTCATCTATGAAGGTCAATACATAGTGCCTTCCACCAACTGATGGTGTTTGCATTGGTCCACATAAATCTGAGTGCACAATCTGCAAAGGTGCCTTTAACCTTATTGAATTTCTTGCTGGAAATGTCTCCCTACGTTGCTTGCCCAAGATACATCCTTCACATACGTTATGTGGTTTTTTTGAGTGACAAGCCCTTCACCATGCCTTCCCTATGTAGCAAATTCAAACCTCCAAAGTTGAGATGTCCAACTCTCAAATGCCATAACCAATTTTCATCTTTTGCCTCTGCTTGATAGTTCACTTGTGTGACAGCTGACTTATTTCTTCCATCCTCTTGTGAGTTCATTGATAGTTGTGCTTGTGCACCTTCTTCCTTCAAATCTGATCTTATCTTCAGGGGAAACATTCTATTGTTTGTCATCTGAAACTTTGCAACAGTTGTCTGCTTGGAGGCCTATCCAAAATTGTGCACACATCATTTTTGAAGAACACATTATATCCCTTTTGCATGAGGTGTCCAATGCTTATGAGGTTATGCTTCAAATCAGGGACAAAGTAAACATCTGAGATGTACTTCCCACACTTCTTTATTAGGATATTAACTCTTCCTTTCCCATGATAGAGACTTTGCTATGAGTCCCTAATGTCACTTAAGATTTCACACTTTCATCTAGATTGGAAAACATTTCTATGTTCCCTGATATGTGATTGCCACACCCTGAATCTAGATACCATATATCACTTTGCTTTTCTTGTGCTACATTACAAGCTAAAAACATGCTATCATAGTTCTGATTTTATTTTGTGAAATTTACACTTGGCTTGTTACTAATTTCATATTTCTTATTTCTACATTCATTTGTATAATGACCGTAATTCTTACAGTAATGACATTGGACTTGAAATTTATCATAGCTCTGACCTTGTGCTTGATGTTGGCTTGGGCCTTGACTTGGATTTTGATTGCCACCCCTTCCACTTGAGCTTGAAAGGCTGCTTCTTCCTCTTCCTCTAGAATATGATCTTGCTCTTCCTCGACCTTGACCAAAGGAAAATTGTGTCTTGAAGGCATGCTCCAATGAAGAGCCTGTTGCTCTATTGAGTTTGATGAGCCTAGATATTGTAGCAAGAATGTTGCAACTCTCAGGGCTACCAACTTTACCTATCAACCCGGGGTTCGTACAAACTTGGAGGTGATAGTGCTATATGCATAAGTAGAAGTGAGGGTACTACCTATTGTCACTGCTCATTTGGAAAGAAACCCCAAGGATTCTAAGCCAGACTTCTATAGAATCAGAAGAAGCTTGATTTTGATGGAAGAAGAGAAAATATATTCTAAGAGAGAGCTAATCTATTGCAGTAATGAAGAAAACAACCTGCAATGCTATCTCACACCAAATCCTAAATAACCATCTAAATAGCTATGTGAAGTAGAATTGCTAAAAAAACATTAATCTAATGTTGTTATCTAAGTTGTAGAAGTAAAAAGCATCAAAACTAGACTAACGGGTAAGCAAAGAAAACTAAGTTAAGTTTTTGTTTAAGTAGAAGAGCAGTCGGAGATCGAAATTGGTCAAAGAAGGATGTAAGGGAGCAACAGTGAATAAGAATCGTTGGATCAGGCGAGTGAAAGGTAAATGAATGGTTGAGATCAGATCGCAGGAGGGTACGTAGATAGATGGGCGAACATGGTTAAATAACAGGATGAACGGTGGAGATCATGTCGCAGCGTTTGAGTGAATAGATGAACGAACAAGGTTAACAGGGGATGAACCACTGATATTATATTTTGGAGGCTAAGTCAAGAGATGGACAAATGGGATTAATCAGAAGATGAATGGTAGAGATTAGATCATGGGCAAAAGTAACGTGCGGAAATGGTAGCAGGTTTGTGGAGGTGGTAAGTTGTATTTCATGTGCCCTCAAAACCATAAGTTGTATTTTGAGATTCCACACAGTTAGCCTCCCTGGTCGACATGTAGCATGGGGAAACCACTCTTATCGCGTGCCCTTGAGCGAATAATGTTAGGATAGAAACCCACACGATATTGCGCGATAGCCGTCGGATCTAGCTAGGCAGATCAATGGTGGAGATGGGCCAAGCTAGTTGGCGAGCAGATGATGTGTTGGTCGTCAAATTAGGAGACAGATCAATGGCAAAGATTGAAGCGGTTGAAGAAAACGTGAGGAAATGACAGAGCAGGTTTAGAGGGCAGTCAACTATTTATCGCAAGCTCTCAAAGTTGTAAGAAGTTTTCTAAAATTTTACACGATTAGCCTCCCCAGGCAACACGTAGTACGAGGAAATCACTCTTATCACATGCCCTCGTGCGGATAAGAAGCGAACATAAATCCACGCGATAGACATCAGATCTGGCGAGGTAGATCAATGGTGGAGATCTGACTGAGCTAGTTGGTGAGTGGGTGCATGATTGTCGTCGAATCTAGCTGTGCAGATCGACGATGGGGATTTAAAGTGCAAAAAGTCAACGTTAAAAGTGAATCGGGCAGTGATTGGTTGAGTTTTGCTATATAAGGTAATCAACGGGTAAAAACCATTTAAACGTGGATTAACTACTTCCACCTAAGTATTTCATGTTGAGGGAGAATGAAAGGGATATGAGGGAGATCAAATAACAAGAAGAGACTGAAGGAGTAGATGATCATGAAAGGAACAGAGTAACAGTGTAATGAATCCAATGACTGCATGAAAAAAAACTCCTTGTGAAAACCAAAACCCTGTGTTTTTTGGGTTGTTGCAGGGTTTCTTCCTCACATCATGGTTGGTGAGCATCAGTATTGCAGCAATAATGTTGCAACTCTTGGGCTTCCGACTTTACTCTTCTCAACCCTGTAGTTTGTAACAAACTTGGAAATGTTAGTGCTGTATGCACAAGTACTAGTTCTTCCTACAGGTTGTCACTTGGTCAGCTAGTGCAAGATCACTAGGAGCTCAAGCCAACTTCTATGGATTCTAGAAGAAGCTCTATATGTGATGAAAGGAGAAAAATATTGCTCTATAGATGCTACTCTAACTACAAAAAGGAGAAAGACTGAAATGTAAAGCAAGCCTAGTAAACCATAATTAACCAACTAATCCTACTTTTGCAGAAAGCATTATGAAAACCATGAAAGGAATGCCCTTACCTACTGAAAGAAGTCAACAACATCTACCTAAGCTATTTGTAGAAGTATATAAGCAAGAAACATATTTTTGGATTTTTATGTATTTTTATGTGAATTTGACATGCATGTAATTTATTGTGTGTGAATGTGGCAGCGAATATGTGGCGTTGGATGGTGGTTTTAGGACTTGAGAGGATGTAGGATGGTGTGGATGGGTCCTAGGAGGTCTCAGGTGGCCTTCTAGAGGCTTTTCCCACACTCGGCCTTCAAAAGAAAGTCTACAGGCAAATCTACAGGAGGACACAGGAAATCTACAGGAGGAAAATAGAGAACTACAGAAGGAGGCCAAGAGTATTTTTCACTGTTTCGAGGGTATGAGAGTGGGTGAAACAGGTGGATGAAGGTTGGAATTAGGTGTTAGGGTGCCTAGGGTTCACCTAGAATCACCAAGAGAGAGGAAGATGATTGGGTTTTCTCAAGGAGAGGAAGAAGTTCTATGGAAAATGCAGGAAACTAAGGCAAAATTGAGGTGAGGTTTGGGTGACCTGTAGGGCATTGATCAGACGGAGGGTGTGATGGCTGATAAGCTGGACTACTGCTAGAAGAGATCCATTGCAAAGGAACTGACACTCAACCAATAAGATCAAACAAGCAATGAAATGAGTGCATCTAAAAAATATAGAGTTTTGCATCAAACTAGTCTAAACTATGATCTATGAAAGGAAATGCTAAGAAATGATGCAAGAAAGGAAAGCATGAAAGAAGACTATTGAAAATCAGGAATTGAACATGATGAAGAAGATCTAAAGCAAAGAAAAGCTCGATCGTTAACCTACTAAAAAGCTGCAAACACTAGAAGTCCTATGAATGAGGCAAAACTGTGTTTTCGGGGCAGCAAGAGGGTCTTTGCCTCAAATCATGGTCCCAATGGGAGTAAGAGAGGCCAAGGCACTATTACTAGCCTTTTGAATCTCCTCTTTATCACTGCTTAACCTGCTACAAAAAGCACAGATGGAAGCAAACTACTGAATCATAAAAAACATCCTATTCTTAACCATAAAAGAAATACATCTAACAACAACCTAATCTACAAACTGAAATAAAACATACAAATACAATTAAAGAGGAGCTTGGTTGGGACCCTAACCCAAGAGCTTCATCTCTCTAAGGTAACTCAGTGCTAGCTCAAAAAGGATTCCACCTTCATTATCAAAACAATGGCAACATTACATGAAACTGTCAAAAAATAATAAGGTCGAAGTTGGAGCAGAGTTTACATAAGCAAAAAACCAACAAAAATCCGACCCTAGTGAGGTAGTAGGCCTCTCTACTTATACAAATGAAACTACCAACAACTTCCTTAAAATCAAGGAGGCTTGGCTCCCAAAACTCGAGATAATCATCAGTCATCCTCCACTTGCTCACTGCCTTCTAATGCAGGATTAGACTGTTATACTCTGAGCTGAATGAAGGGGAATTCGAAGTGAGGAGTAATAAATGAGGGGGGTTCCCTCCTATAAGTCCCCTCCTTTGTCCACTGGATCCTTGACTTTGACCTCAAAATTGATTAATAATCTGCATTAAATACATGTTAGACCACATGGCATCATAACTAACTCAACTCACTCCATAAGCATAAATCTAATCAGAAAATCATATAATAAGCTAAGAGAATGGTTGATTTGACTAGGTTAGGAGGTAAAATGAGCCCATCTAATTACCCATTTATGAGGCTCATCATCGTCCCCCTAATGAATGTGTTGCTCATCCTTTGAGCAACTTAGTCCATCTCCTCATCTTTTATTGCCTTGGTGGCTTCCATAGCATCCCAGGCTTATGATGTGGTCTACTCTTCTCTTCCATAGAATCCTGCCTTCTTGTCTATCTCTTCCCAATGCTCCTCCTCTTCTTCTTATCTTCTGCCTTCCAGCATGCCTAACAACAGTGGGTGACTCAGTTTGAGGCCAATCCAATTGACCTTTAGCCCTTGCATGGAGCACTTGTGCATTGCCACTCTTTCTAATGCCTCCTTCAACCTCATGGGGGAATGATATTCCCTAATTTGCAGACTGTGTGGTAAGGTGTTTCATCTCCTCATTCATGCATGCACACAGTCATCCACAAGTAGCCTTTGCATATCCTCAAAGTGTGCAATGGCTTGTGCCTGATTGTCTAGATATCTAGGGGAAATCTGAGGGTCATTGGCAAGCAGTTTGTGTGTGCTGATGAGTGCCATGGGATGTTATCACTCGGCTCTTAGCATTAATGGCTCATTCTACTCTTTTATCATCGATCTTTTTATTTCTGCTTCCCTCAACTCTTCATGGTTCATCCATGAGGCCATGGCCATTAGTTGCAGGTCCCCTAGCTTGCATTGGGTCTCACACATTCATGTCTATGAGGGCCATGTTATGTAGGTATATTTTGCCATTTTTTCCTTATTCTTTGATGTGCTCTGGTCACACAGATCCATAAACAGCCTATAATCTTGGAAAGACATTGTGCCTCTTTGTGCCAAAATATTTATCTGGAATTGTAACCATAGGTCCTTGAGATAGAGGCCATATGATTTTTCTGGTGTTCTACATTGCAATACCTCCATGGGTAAGTTGGCCATGCATGCCAGCTAGGTCTCTTTCTCTTGCAGCTGCCTCCTTAACAAATCATTTTCAGTTTCAAGGTGGCTTCTTGTAAGTGCTTCCCCGTCTCTGAGAGCGCTCAACTCTCTACCCATTTCTTTGAGTTTGTTTTCCATATGGAAAATATCCTCAACTCTTTTGAATTTGGCTATTTGCATCCACCTATGTGTTCTTATTCTTTCTTTCTCTAATTAAAAGAATAGTGGAATTGAAACTTTTTGTGGGATTATCCTTCCTCCCTCAAGTAGATTGTAATAGGAGGCATGACTAGGTTGGGGATCAGGTTCTTGTAGCTCTGTTGCTTCCTCCTTTACCTGTGGCTCTCATTTCATCCTTTTCTCAAGCTTTTGGGTCTCTTGTAGTTTTGACAGTGTCTCCTGTAGAACTGTCTGAGCCTCCAGTAGGACTATTTTTGGGTAATGTAGTACTATCTTTTCCTTCCATGTGGAATATCTAGGAGTCCCATTTTCATATGTGATATGTGTCTTTGAAGGGGATTCTTTCCCTTTGGTAGAGGGTGAATCTTCAATTGTAATTGGCATTTTTGAAGAGTGCTGAGGTTTTCCTATTTGATTCTTGTGCTCTTCCTAGCCCTGAAATACATGGAGGCATGTATTTTCCTCTTTTTTCTTTGGCTTGATTGGTGTGCTAAGAGTAGTGAAGGCAACTGTTGCCTCCATTTCCAGAGTCTTAGGGGACCCTTCTTCTTGTCCTGCCTTTTCTGCCTCTTTTTCTCCTCCTTCTGTCTCTTTTTTTGTCTCTTTTTCTATGTTTCTTCCTGCTCTGTTTCTTCAGCTTTCTCCTCCTCTATTTCGGTTCCTTCCTCCTTCCTTCCTTGTTCTTCTATGTCACCAGTGGCTTAACCTTCTCCCCCTTGCTACTCTTCCTCCTCACTGCCAGTAGGAATGACATCATATGTTAAGGCATTTATGTCATCCTCAACTATCATGTTTCGGAAAACTTCCCATGCTATAGGGAATGTGAATGTATGGAGGGCTTCCTCCAATAGGATTTTGATTAACCCATGGTGAGCTAGCTGCTCTAAATTTCCTGCTTGAACCTTAGTGTTGGAGTCAATGAGGGACTGCAGGAGGAAGTAGGGGATACTGAGCTTCTGAGGTGCTGGAGTGTCCATGCCATACCTTAATTCATGGAGGATTCTAAAGTGATAATCATAGACAATGTTGTACCTCCCCTCACAAGAAATGTATTTGATTACTTGGCAGCTAACCTCATCCCAGTGATATGGTATGCTAGCCCTTCTAATGTCATTTTTATCTTATACAGGGGTTTCATTGTTTTGGAAAAAGTTTTTCTTGCCATCCTGGCTAATTGGTTTCTCATCCTTATTCCAAGGAAACCCAAGAGGAAGGGTAGTGACCCTACTGATAAATTCAAGGGTTATCTCCATGGAAAGACCTCTAAAGGTGATAGTGGCATGAGTTCTTGTGTGGGGTACCAGAGAGAGAGCAAACTCTTGGGAAATCTCCTCATCAAACCCTTGAAATTTATCAAATAAATTCATCCAATTTTCCCTTGTGAAGATGTCCACCACTTGTGGATATGCATCGGGCCTAGTGGAGTTAGTGGGCTCCTTTCTCATAAACCCTCCTATCATTTTGTTTATACTCTTTTGGGAAACCAAATGTAGAGATGGAGACAACAACTTTTTATAAAAACAGAGAAACAGAGGAGACTGTGTTTTTTTTTTAAATAAGCAGATTTTTTTATGTATTTTCTCCTCTCCTAAAGACTTTATTTCCTCCTCAAATTGAAACCACTTCTTGCATATATTGATATTCAATGGGGGAATGCATGAAACCTACCTCCTGAGACCGAAAATCGTGTTAAAACTCATGTTTTCTCCCTTCAAAACAACTCATTGTCCCTCCTGTAGAAGCCTGTTGTCCCTCCTATAGAATTCCTATAGGTGCTCCTGTAGAAAACATTGAGAGTAGGAATATGGGAGGGATCGATGGAAGACGATGGTTACGAGGCTGCAGGGGCACAAGGAGACTATTGTAGTTGAGTTATGAGGAGAGAATGAAGGAAAAGGTGGTGAGAATGATAAGGGAGGAGTACTTATTACCCTTTATGGATATTTCCAGTGATGGGGGTGAGCTGGCAAAGTATACGTTGGCCATATTCGGACCGTTGGTCCCCACCTACTTTGTCATCATGGTCCCTCCTCGTAATCATCCCTCATTATTGCATCGAAGTTCACACTTCCTCCACTACCTGTCCTTGACGTCTTTCTTGAGTTGACTGTGTGCACGTGTGGGTGACATCTCGGATGAGTGGAGTCAACTAGATGAATGTAGCCAAGTTAACTGGCCACCTTTCTCTCATTCAACTTCAACCATATCATTGTTTTTGCATGAATTCTAATTACACAAATGAAAATAGAGGAGCGATTTAGTTACTTACTTGTGATTCAAATGTATTTGCTGTGAGGTGTTGTGGCTTTCTCTCTACTGCATGCCTTTAATTCTTTTGATGCATGCTATCTACTTGCTAATGTGTGGCTTTGCCTTGTAGATTCTTCTTTGGATCGGTCTAAGCTTCAGGTGCCTTCTCAACTTTCATGTGTGCATTCTCCTGCTACTGGTGTTGGGTTTTGATGGGATCAACTGCCAGAGGAATTCCTACAAGAACTCCTGTAGTTATTTCTCCCTTTGAAACTTCATCTTCTTTCTATGCTTGGAGATTTGAGGATGATGCCATAGGTATAGATAAATATGGAGAGGTAGTAAGTAGGCTTTAGGTGAGGTGGATGGTGCTACTTCCTCTCTTGTTTTTGTTTTTTTTCTTTTACTGAAAAACTGTTTTTTTCTATGTTTTTCTTAAACAGTAATAAAAATGATGCTTGGGGTGTGATGCAGGCTTGAAAATAATGTCAAGGAGGTTTGAAGACTATAGGAAGGTTTATAGGTTCTTCATGAAGTTTCCCTATCCCTCAAACTGCCTTTTATATCCATTTCTGGCCCTCTATAATTCCTATAAGAACCTCCTATAGAAAACATAGAGCCTCCTATAGAAAACAATTTTTTTGAAAAATAAGCATAGTGGGGTGAAAGAAATGTCATCAATGATGGATAAAAGTGTGGAGAAGGTTGGATAGGTGCTGGTGTGGATGTCAGGGTGCCCTTGGCATCTTCTTCTGCTTCCTGTAGTCCTCCTGCAAACCTCAATGCAAATGAAAATTCATTTTTATTTTTTCCTTTTTTTTTGTGAGAACAACTAGGGCACCTCAGGGAGGTTTTCACCCTAATTTCCTGCCCTGGGTGCCTCCAAGGGAGGTTTTCAACCCAATGATGGGACTCAAGCACCAGATGGAGGTTTTCACTTGAGTCCTTATTTTTTTATTTCTCTTTTTCTTTTTCTTCAGTGAGTGGGTGAAGTGGAGGCTAAGACATGCTCCACTACCATCACTATCTTATTCAAATCTTCAATGAACTCTCACTTGGAGAGGGGTTTATTGTAGAATTTCAACCGATGTCCATTGACAAGCATGGTGATGGCTTCATCATCAATGGTTCTGATCAGAACTGAACCATTGTCATTTCATTTCTCCAAAGTGTATGGTCCCAGCGATCTTGTCCTCAGCTTGCCTTTGAAATAATTGTATCTTGAATCATATAGTAGTGCCTAATATCTCTCTTGGAATTTCTTCTCCTTGATATTTTTGTCATTCCATATATTTCTCTGACGCTGAGCTACCTTTGTATGGAGAAGGGCATGCAATATGTGTTCATCCAATCCATTCAGCTGAAGTAATCTTTCCTTCTAGGCATGGTTGAGGTCTAGGTCCAACTGTGCTACCATCCTTAGGGTGTTGAATTCAAATTCTATTGAAAACAAAGCCTTCTTCCCATAGACCAGTTCATAGGGTGTGAACCCTATTGTGGTCTTCCATGTTGTGTTGTAGGCCCAAGTGGCCTCAACTAATCTATCCACCCAGTCTTTTCTGCTACTGCTCACTACCTTGGTCAGGAACACTTCCAATGCTCTGTTAGTGACCTCCACTTACCCATTGGCTTGTGGATGGTAAGCGGTGGAAGTCATATCCTTTATTCTATGATGTGTGAGCAGGTATTCAATCAAATTGGAAGTGAACTGACTGCGTCAATTTGTGACCAACTCTCTTGGATACCTGAACTTGTAGAATATGTTCTCTCTTAAAAACTCAACTACTTTTTCCTCTGTTGCTGCTTTGATTGCTTTTGTCTTTACCCACTTTGTCAGGTAATTGGTGCAAACAATGATGTATTGTTTCTGCTTTGAAGGAGGGCTGATATGACCCACAAAGTCCATGCCCCACTTCTTAAATGGCTCAAAGGTCACTTGAGGTTACATGGGAATCTCATCCTTTGGAGTAGGTTTCCCCATCCTCTGATACCAATCAGACTGCTGATATATCTCCTCACATCCTAATGAAGAGTGGGCCAGTAGTAGCCTACTTGCAATATCTTGAAGGAAGTTCTTTTTTCTACAAAATGACCTCGACAAGGCTCATCATGACAGGTCAGGAGGATGTCAAAAACTTCCTCCTCCCTGACACATCTTATCAAGATCTAATCTGGGCCAAGTTTGAAGAGATTGTCCCCAATCTAGCTGAAAGGGGTGCCTTTCCTTACTATCTTGCTCTTCTCTTTTGAGGACATGTGTGGTGGGAACTGTGATGAAACCAAGTAGTTTTCTATATCAGCAAACCATGGAGAGAGTACTAAGATAGAAAACAGATTTTCATCTGGCATTTGGCCATCCACTATTCCTTCTTCACCTGCAGGAAAATTTACTCTGGACAAAAAATTAGCAACAACATTTTCTTTACTAGGCTTATCAATAATCGTCAAATCAAAATACTATAGTAAAATCAGCCATCTAATAATGCAAGCATTTACATCTGGTTTGTTCATTAAATATCTAATTGTAGCATGATCAGTGTGCATAAAGGTTTGATAGCCTGTGATATAATTTCTAAAGTTGTTTAAGGAATGCACAAAAGCTAGGAGTTCCCTTTCGTTCATTGTATAGTTTAACTCTGCCTTTGAAGAGTTTTTGCTTATAGAGTATATCGCATAAGGTAACTTTTCATCAGTTTGTCCTAAGGCGGCTCCTATTGCTTTGTTCGAGGCATCTGTGTGAATGTGGAAAGGTAGGGCCTAGTTTGGGCCTCTCAGAATTGGGGTAGTCACGAGCTTTCTCTTCAAGGTATCTAGGGCTTCTTGACAGTTTTCCGACCATATGAACTCAACATCTTTACCTAGGAGGCTAAACAAAGGAGAGGCTAGCTCGTTGAAATATTTAATGAATATCCTGTACTATCCGGCTAAGCCTAGGAAACTTTTGACATCTCTCACCTTTTGAGGAGGTGGGACCCTTTAGATGATGGCAATTTTGTTGGGGTCCACCTGTAGTCCCTGCTGAGATATTGCATGGCCTAAAATTGTCCCTTCAGTCATAAAAAATTCACATTTTTCTAGACTGAGAGATAGGTTCATCTCAATACACTTGTCTAGAACTTTTCTTAGATTAGACAAAGCTTCTTGAAATTCAGAGCCATAAGGTATAAAGTGATCCATATATATCTCTACTGCATCATGAACTAATTCAGAAAATATACTCAATACTGCTCTTTGGAAAGTGGCTGGAACATTGCACAAAACAAAAGGAAGGACCCGTACGCAAAAGTACCCCAAGGACAAGTGGAAGTGGTCTTATCCTGGTATTTTCGGCTGATTTGAATTTGATTGTGTCTGCTAAACCCATCTAGGAAAGGGAAAAACTTTTTCCCTGCCAAACCGTCTAACACTTGATCTATAAAGGTAAATGAAAATGGTCCTTTTTAGTGGCTTTGTTCAATTCCTAATAGTCGACACAGATTCTTCACTTACCATTTTTCTTTGGTACTAGCACCAAAGGAGAGACCCATTCACTATCAGAGATGGGATAGATGAATCTTGCATCAAGCAATTTCTGCAGTTCTTCCTTAACAATATCTTTAAGTGTTAGATTCATCCTCCTTTGAGGCTGCCTGACTAGCTTGCAATCCTCCTTGATGTATATACAATGAGTACATACTGAAGGGTGCACTCCCTTCATCTCCTTATAACTCCTGGCAAAGGCATCTATGTGTTTTCTTAGTAGGCTACACAGTTCCTTCTCCTGGAAAGTGGATAGGTATGGATTGATTTTCAAGGTTCTTTCTGGGCCGAATTCTATATTTTTAACATGAAGAGAAGTGGAGTCGGCCACACAGAGATCAGTTGAGTGGTTTTTTTGGGTTTCTCTTACTATGTCCTCTAATGGTGATAAGTTGGGAGGTGGATTCTGAATCAAATTTTCAATCATATCATCTTCATCTTGTTGTTTTCCCCCCATGGAAATTTCTAATGCACAAAGCAGTGCAGAATAGACTTCATCCTCATCTTCCTCCTCCAACTAGAGAGGTAGATCATGTTCTAGCAAGGGTTGGATAGGAGGATATAGGATTAGCTACATGGACATGTGCTCATTCTTTATGGTCATATTCCTAGCTCAACAACTAATGTAGGAATTGGCGGTAGCCAACCAAGGTCTTCCCAGAATGAGAGGATACCAAGTGAGCTTTACATTTGGCTAGAGAACTAAGAAATCAGCAGGGTACTCCCAAGAATCAATGGAGACCATCACATCTTCCACAATCCCCTCAAGGGTCATGATGGAGCATTCTGCTAGTTGTAGCACGGTCGTGGTCTTCCTTAAGGAGCCCTAGAGGTTAAGTTTGAGAATTATGTCCTTTGTCATCATATTAATGGCAACTCCCATATCAATCAAGGTATGTGGGATCATGGTGCCATTGATGTGGACATCAACTACTGGGCTTCCAGGGTCCAGATATTTTGAATAGATTACCTACCCTAACATAAGGTGAGACAGTTGTCCTATGACATTGATGGTTGGGGCATCTATCTTGCGCCTTCCTGGATGCCTAAAGCACTTCTCTTTGATCAACCTATTGTAGATAGGAACATCTTTTATGGCTTGGAGAAGTGGTATCTTCACACATAAATGTTTCAATTTTCCCAGGAGTCCAGTTTCTTTTGGGGTGGGTTGTATTGTCACAGATAGTCTCTCAAGAAAGGGTCGAATTTCTTTAGGTTCACTTTCCTCATTATCTTCCTCAATGCCCCTCGCTGGAGGCTGGCTATCTGGGAGAACATTCCTAGATCGTAGGTTAATTTCCTGAATCTCCACAATATAAGTTGGGTATGATGGTTCCCCACCATACACTTGCTGAGCCTGTGTGTTGTTCGGGTTTGGATTTGGTAGGGCGGGCATTTGGGGTTACTTTGGTGGAGCAGGAGGTAATGGTTGTGGCTAGGCAGGTGGTGGAGGCAAAAGAGCAGGAAGAGAGTTGTATTGGGTCCTCCACCCCTGATGAGATGCATTCCACTGAGGTTGTGGCTAAGCATAGGATTGAAATGAATGGGTGGTTGGTTAGGCATGATATTTAGATGTGAAGGACCGAGGAGGAGTCGTGGACTAGGAAGAATGAACAGGAGGACCCCAAGAATGTATAGAAGTGACTTGGTTGAGGTTGTAGTATTCCTAAGATGTCCCTTGCATCCCCTGTTGGTATGGTCTAGGTCCATGAGGGCTCCTTTTGTTTATGTAATAGAGTTGTTCAGTGACTCCATTAGCCCCTTGCTATATAGCTTTAAGTCCGGGTAAGGAAGGGCACTTATCTGTAAAATTATTTTCTTCATAGACTAAACAAACCTCTATAGAGTTCAAAGGGCATTCATTCTTAGGATGCCTCCTAGTCCATTTAGGGTAGAAAATGGCCAAAGCCCTCTCTACTTCCTCTTACTTCCTTTCGATATGTAAGGTATCCATTTGCATGGCAAGAGTCTATAGCATCTCTCTTGAAGTCTTCCAGCATGTGTCCAATTTCTCCTTTAATGGATGAGTTAGAGGAAGATATACTCGCTATGGGTTGACTCCCCCTACCTTTCTTTCTGGCTGCTCTAGAATGGTTTCTAAAAATAGTATTTATGTCCTCATAGGATAGTTGGTAGGTGTCTCCCCCAGCCAGTAGATGGAGGGTGTCTAAAAGATCTTCCCAAATTCCCCGGAGCAGGACCAGCTTCAGAGACTCAAGGTCAAGTGTACACCCGACCCTTTTGTAAGTGAGATGGAACCTCTCTTCATAGTCTTCTAGGGACTCATCACTTCCTATGGTCATTCAGAAAATTTCTTCTTTAGTATCTTTTGACCTACAATAGTCTCGATACTTGTTGTTAAAGGCTTGCTGCATCTGAGCCCAAGTTGTGATGCTATTGCTAGGTAATCTGATGAACTAGCACAATGTTGCATCCTTGAGAGTAGAAGGGAACATTTTCAACTTTTTCTCATCTTCTACATAGTCATAGGTTCGCTAGATGATAGAAAACTCGAACAAAAAGGTGTCAGGATCTTCTGTAGTTAGACCATCGAAATGAGGTATGGTGGAAGGGCTTATATTCTTCATTTTGGTGTCTCCATTGGTCCCCCGAATGGGAAAGGTACCCTCTATTATCTCTCCATTCCCCCTAGCATTTATGTTTTCAGCCGTTGGCTCCAAAGGAATGTTTTCTTCTTCTTCTTCCCCTATAGGTTCTTCAAATATGTCTTGTTTTTCATCTAAGGGTTCTTCTTGATCACAGTAGCCGAAGAAGAGAGAAGGTTGGCTGTGTGAAGCAGTGGGGGTGTTGGGAAAAATTTTTCCTGAGTTATCTCTATTCCTATGAGGCATGAAAGGAAATATTTTTTGGTTGGTTTTTTGTTTCTTTTTCCCCACACTGATAGTACCTGCAAAAACTGAAATTGATTGAACAAAACAAATTGCAACTAGTTGAAATGAACTTGTCGAATAGAAATTTGCAGAATTGAAGAGGAAAACAAGGAAATGCAAAACTGAAGGAAAAGGAATGACTGGTCTACTCTTGTTGAAATGAAATTTGCAGAATTGAAAAGGAAAGCAAGGAAATGAAGAACTGAAGGAAAAGGAAGCTAGTCTACTTTTGCTGAAATGAAATTTGCAAAATTGAAGAGAAAAGCAAGGAAATGCAGAACTTGAAAGAAGAGAAATGACTAGTCTACCTTTGCTGAAATAAACTATTAGCAGAATGTTGCAATAGAAAATAGAAGAAAGAAGTAACCATAGAATAATCTGATGCTTCCCCGACAACGGCACCAGGAACTGGTGAGCACCAGTATTGTAGCAATAATGCTGCAATTCTTGGGCTGCCTACTTTACTCTTATCAACTCGGTAATTTGTAACAAATTTGGAGGTGTCGGTGTTGTATGCACAAGTACTAGTTCTTACTGCAGGTTTTCACTTGGTCGGCCGATGCAAGATCACTAGGAGCTCAATCCAACTTCTATGGATTCCCAAAGAAGCTCTATAGATGCTACTCTAACTGATGCTACTCTAACTGTAGAAAGGAGAAAGATTGAAATGTAAAGCAAGCCTAGTAAACCCTAATTAACCAACTAATCCTACTTTTGCATAAATCATTATGAAAACCATGGAAGGAATTCTATTACCTACTCAAAGAAGTAAACAACATCTAGCTAAGCTATTTCTGGAATTAAATAAGAAAAAAACATATTTTTTTATTTTTATGTATTTTTTATGTGAATTTGACATGCATGTAATTTATTGTGTGTGAATGTGGCAAAGAATAGGTGGTGTTGGAGGGTGGTTTTGGGAGTTGAGAGGATGTAGGATAGTGTGGATGGATCCTAGGAGGTCTCAGGTGGTCTTATGAAGGCTTTTTGCACACTCAGTGTTACACAGTATTTTGTCACCGTCCCTGTTACCCCTTCTCCTGTACATTGGAGGACCTATTCCGGGACCTATGAGAAGTGACATGACTTGCAAACACCTGCTTTGTATCCCTTAAAGTATGTTCTCTATATGCCCTGAAGACACCTTCTGCCAAATACCCAAAAATGTAGCCCTTTCTCCATTGGCGTTGTTCCACAGTGCATTTCTCGCGCCAATGGGGTAAATCCTCCAAAGAGGGCGCGCCACCTGGCGCTCTGTCTCAGAGTCGCACTAGCGCCAACCCAGTTGGGTAAATTTTTTAACCATCAAACTTTCGAAGGTTCCTTCCACCTTATCCATTAACTATTTCCAGTTTGGATTGATTCAGTTGGGCTTCGTATCTCCCAAGGAGGGAAGTAGTTCTCCACCTCTCATGGAAGTTTCCTTATGATAAGGACAATCCCATGAATCAAGTGGATGGTCTTATCTACTCCTCCCATCTCTATATGAGCTTTTTCTTTCCCATTTGACAAGCTAGTTGGTAATTCTTGGTTGATAGTTCTACTTTTCAAGCTCCCAAAGTCTGAGGATTGCTAAGCTCATCTTGCAAGAGGTCTTGTGTATCCCTATGAGGCTAAATATTTAAGGAGGAGATCCATGTCCAAGTGATCAAGGAGAGAGAGGCTTTTTCCCATCCCCTATAAGCTTTACAAGGCATGTGTTGCTGATTCACCCAGCCAAAGGAGGATTTGACATCAGAACTTGGTTGTATTCTCTTTTATTTTATCAATAATAATAGACGACTATCATTATGGTTCCACTCATGTGCCTTTATTATGATGTTTGAGTTGTATCCTTTCTGACTGATACATAGTTGCATTTCCCGGATTTTATGCTTGTATTTTTCTTGTTCTTTGCATGTGTAGGTGTCTATTCATGGAGATCGTGAGGATTGTGACCAGCCAAAGTGAACGAACGGAAGCAACGACCCCTCTACAAATATAAGCGTTGGATTCGAGGTAGGATCTCATCATTGGCCTTTGCTTTGCAATTAGGAACCTGCGTGTTAGCATTGTTTGATTTTTGCTAGACCTCAGTTAGGCTAGTGGGATCGCCTTTGTCCGCAGAGGGGATTTACCTACACAACAATTTGGTGACTCCGCTGGGGAGTTGGCTTTGCCTTGTTTGTTTATCTTGTCTTGTTGTTTGTTTTGCAAACTATTAGACGGAGTCTGAAGTCTGACCCAATAGCCTTCAAAACGTTATTGCTTTGCATTAGTGAAGTATATCAACGCTACTTCAGTCCATCTCTGGTTGGTTTGCAAACTGAACGACTTGGGACTAGCCTTGTTCCTTGATTGTTTCCTTGGTTTCTCCTGCTTGTTTTGCTTTCTGGGTTGGATACCTCTGTTTTTTTTGCCTCTTGAGAGTACTTAAGGATTGTTGGTTTAGCCTTGGCTCTTCTGTTTTTTTTTATTTTCCATAGCAAACTCGACTGGCGCTAGTTTATAGTGTGACAGTCGCGCCAGTTGGCGCAAGTTGCACATTGACAACCTGCGCCAATCCTGAAAGGCGCTAGTTGCAGCCTGACAGTCGCGCCAGGCCTGTAAACTTTTGAAGTTTGCTTGGTTCTTCATGTTTTGAGTTTTGGTTTCATCCTAAGTGCCTTTACCATACTACTTTGATGTGTTGGAGTGTGATTTGACTGGTGTCGATCACTACCCTCTGGGTGTTTTTTTTTTCTACTGATTTCGCATTTTTAGCCCTAGGGCATCTGGTGGCCTTGTGAATCGAGCCTTCCTAAGGTGTTTCGATCTTTTTGTTGTCCAGTCAACTCTCTTGCTTGCTCCTTTACACTTGTTTGGTAGTCATGAATCATTTTGTTGCATTACTTAGGCGATTTGCTTCGTCTTCACTTGAATTCCCCTTCGTTTCACTTTGAGCCTAGATCACACGGATCATTGTTGTCTTTGGGACCTTTTTGATTCTTTGGATGTTTGATTTCTGTTTTGAGGGACTGGACGTGTGTGTATTGGTTAGAATTGGTTAGTGTTATTTCTCAAAAACTCTTTAGTGCATTTTGCCATTATTCAAAAAGAAAATCTCTTTTGCTTCGAAACAGTTAATGAAAGTTAGGACTTTTTATTTTGATTAGTGAATTAGTAATCTTAAAGAGAAGTTTAGTGATTTGCATTAGGTGCATTAGGGAAACTTTTTGTTGTTTGTGATCATTTCGTTTGCATGAAAGCTCTCTAAACTCTTTTGTAATTACCATTCATCGAATGGAATGACATGTTTTGGCATATAGAGTGCATTCAAGGATTTTGAGAAATTACATACGGTAGGACCTGCAAACCGAAACTTAACTCAAGATCAACTTTAAAATAAATCGAATGAACTTAAAAACGCATTGGAACATAACGCTCACATTCTAGAGCTCTAGGCTAGAGACGTGCTCCGGCGTCGTTAAACCTAGTCACTTTTGTTCTCGCATTAAGGTTGGGTGATTCCTCCTTGTGTGATTCAACTGTGGTCTAGTACAGACTTGTGCTCCCACATACCGTCGCATATATATCGGGAGACTCACTAGGTTATCATCCTTGATCCATAGGAAACAGTGTCTGCCACCTTACAGCCCGTAATGCACCGAACACAACATTCGGGAAGATTCATTGCCGTACGGAAAGTCCTTGGCTTTCATATGATCACTAAGGTGTATATGCAGTTTTACGGATTGTCTGGTAAACCCCTTGCCTAGTTTCTCCAGAGAAGTCACTTTTTGATCCTTTTTGGACTCATTAAAAGAAAAGGCTCTATTGAGCATTTGTCACTTCAGGCTCATTAAATATTCGAAGGTGACTAGAGTAATCTTTTGTCCTTTTCTCGACTCTTAAAACATGAAAAGGTCAAGTTGTGTCCTAATGTCTTAAAAATTTATTCGACCACGATTACATTTACCTTGTTAGATCTTGTGCACGTTAGTTTTGAGTAGGGTCTTTTATCGTTAGCTTGTCTAGGATTTTTGTTTGATTCAATCATCCTGGCGGATCCATCGATCCCATCTCCTGTCCCGAGTGACCAAGGGTCTCCTTCTTCTGCTGCTCCTGAGACACTGGTTTGTGGTGACACTTTCCCTGTTGTTCCAAGTGTCCAACCGTTGAACTCTCATGCTCCAAAGGACGAGCTTTACGACTTGTTTTGGAACCCTGTTTGGGAGCCTTCTGAAGAGGATTTTCCCTCTACTCCTATTGGTGTTTTGTCCTCGATGGCTTCTTCTGATATGGAAGACACATCTCCTGTATCGAGTGGAACATCTGTTATGTTCAGTATTGAGACTCCCATCGCGGCCACATCCCTGGTTATATCCATGCCCTACATTGTTATGCCTCTCGGTATTATAGTGCCAACGCATTATAGATCTCTGAGGGATGCCATGGGCTCTGCGAGTTCCTCTTCTATGTGGGACAATAACATTGTTCCCACTACGGGAACTTTTGTTTCCCAGGTTCACCATACCGCTGTCACGTCAGTCCCGACCAATCCGACTGTTTGTGTCGTGTCGTCGACTCCGGTTGCTAGTGCCGTTACGGCATCGTTCGTTGTAACTACTGTTGTCGGCCCATCTCGCGGCCTGGCACGTAGTGATCAATCGGCACATGCTTCCAGAGTTGTTCATCCTGCAAGTGGTTCCCCGCCTTCTTCTGATGGCATTTCAGCAGGGGGGCATATTTGCAGTACTTGCACGTTGTCCAAAATCCAGGCGGGCAAGGCCCTTATTATGATCATGTCAATCATTATTTGTATACCTCCTTGCCAGCCCAACCCGTTGCAGAAGGTACTATTCCATTGAATGTGGCTTGGGGTACCACTGGTTACGGTGGTGGCCAGTTCCGTCTGGGTCAAGGGCAGCCATCTCAAGGACCATCATACCAAGGTCATCCATCCTACTTGCAGCCTAATTATGGGCAGCAGTATTATGGCCAAACCTACCCAGGGCAACCTGGGGGTTCACGAGGACAACCCTACCAGGGACAACCTTCGGCCTCTGGTGGTCCATCTTATACATATCTTGGGAAACCTTCTGGAAACCCGGTACAACCTTATGCTCAACAAGGACAACCTGGACCCCAACAGGGATACCCTTCAGGTCAACCCTATGGGAATCCGGGACAACCTTACGCGCAGCAAGGAAAACCCGGAAACCAGCAAGGCTACCCTTCTGGGAAAGGTGGCCAGCCTTACATACAGCAAGGCCAGCCCACTGCTCAGCCTAGTCAACCATCTGGTCTACAAGGACAACCTTCGATTGTGCAAAGACAACCAAACGCCCAGCAAGTCCAACCTTCTAGGCAAGTAGGTCCGTCTCAGATACAGCCAGGACAACCTTCCAGCCAGATGGCCCAACCTCAGTCTTCGCAAGGATATTTCTCTGGGGGGGCTCAACCGGGCATGCAGATGGTTCCTGCTTCTCAAGCTCAACCCGGTTACCAACCCCAGAATCAAACTAGTCTCCAGCCACAAGGTGGGTACCAATCCCAACCTTCTCATCAAATGTCGCCTAGTTCCCAGGCTCAATATGGAGCCCAGCAACCATATGGATTTTAGCAACCCCAGGGGCAAAATCAATTCGCTCCGTATCAAAATTACCAACAGCCATAGGTCACCCCTTATCAAAATTATCAGCAACCCAATGTTGCTCCTGCCGGTCAGTATGGTAACCAATGGGGTGCTAGGGGGCAGAACCATAATCAACCATCCGGTTATTGATATAACCCTTATGGACAAAGTTCCTATGGACAAGGTCCTTTCGGACCTAGTCTGTCCGGACAAGGTCAATGGGGGAAACCAGCAAATGGATGGAACTCTGGCCCTACCTCATATCCATAGATTTCCTTCAACCCGCAGCTACCATTTTTAGCGACGTTGGAACTGCCCGTTGTGTCGAAATTAACAAATGATCCTATTTTTCATAATCCACAATGGCCACCAGTTCCGACTAATATACCTGGCGATTGTCCCAAAATCGACGGCAAGGCTGGAGAGGATCCTCAAGCCCATGTAATGACTTATCACCTTTGGTGTTCGTCCAATTCATGGCTTGATGATTCGGTTTGACTTTGCCTGTTCCAAAGGACTCTCACCGGATCTGCTGCTAAATGGTATATTGAATTGACCCGTGGGTCTTTTCAAGATTTGAATTCATTGGCTATGGAATTCCTCACTCATTTTCAGTTACCCATTCGGTACGAGACAGGGACCCATCTCCTTACGTCTCTGAAGCAGGACACGGCTACGCACATCTCTGATCATATACATGAATGGAGAAGACGTCGTCGGTTGATCAAGTTTTAGATTCCTGATCAACTCCTCACCGATTGGTTCACGACTTCCGTTGTCCCTAAGATTGCACGGGACATTGCTATGGGAGCCTGTGTGACTGAAGAGCAAGCTATTGCGCGTGCTCAGTACCTTGACTTAGTGTACTCTCAGTCAGGTACTTTGTATGAGTATTTTCCCGATGCCCCAAGACACGGTACGTCCAAGACTCCACCAAAACCATTTTTTGATGGAGTTATCGGTTCTGTAAATCCATCATCCAAAAAATCATCCTCGAACCCTGGGAAGACAAAATCGAATGCTTCTAGCGAAAACACTTCTCAGGGTGGTTCAATGTCTGGAAGTACTTCCGAGGTTAACGTCGTCCAGTCCACCATGGAAAGTAAGGCCTCGAAAGGAAAGAAAAAGGGGAAAGCAAAGGATAAGTCTCAGCAACCTAAACAGGATTCCTCCAAACCTCCATCCGAGGAAGGAGCTAAGCGCAAACCCAAGTATCCTTGTCTCATATGTGATGACGATCACTACGCCAAAGACTGCCCTAGGCGGTCCGAGGTTAGTCGTTTGTTGAAAGGCGCCCCTGGGATTCCTATGGTTCTGAAAGAACCTTTCCCCTCTCAACAGACTCAAATGGTGGCTGATCCATCTTCGTCTTCATCTCCCTTTGGTTCCCAAGTCTTCATGGCTAGATCCATTCCCGTTCATGTAACGACTCAAACAAAGGAATATCTGTCATCTACCAGGAAGGAGCCCGAGATTCCCTCAAGCGCTCCTTCGTCCAGTTCTAGTCCGCTCCATATCGAGAGACCAAGTACTGAGACGACCATCCGACCCCCTCCCAAAGGAGTACTCAGGAGATCATCTTACAACCCAAATGCTCGTGCTACCCAGCACTATAGCATAGTTGAGGACTTAGCGCAGGCTCCGTCGGCTATTTCCGCCTTAGAAGTTCCCCAGAGCTGCCCCCCCCAGAGGAAGTCCCTGCTATCGGCCATCGGTGGCATCGACCCAGCAGATTTGGATTTGATTACCTTTGATCTCGAGAGCCATGTTCCAAGGTTGCCTCATCAGATCGCCTTTCTTATACAAGTCATCATCAATTCCAAAACGATCCATCGTACAATTATTGATGAGGGCATGTCAACTTGCATCATGTCTATTGCTTGTTTGAAAGAGATCGGGTCGCCGACTTTGAGCCAGTCTCCTACGACATTGGAAGCCTTCGATGGGAGAGAATCTTGTCCCTATGGTATTCTTCAACGATTGCCAATCACTTTAGAAGGGAAAACCGTTGAAGTAGAAGTTGAGGTCGTTGACGCAAATCTTACTTACAACCTCTTTCTGGGCCGAAGTTGGACGTATGCCATGCGCGCCGTGGCTTCGTCCCTCTTCTGTGTCATCTGTTTCCCTCACCAAGGGAAAATTTTCACGGTAGACCAGCTCTCCTTCTTCGCCTCTTCTTCTGAAGGAAATGTGCCTTTCGTGGAGCATACCTCCATCCCATCCGAGAGTGTGGGAGCCGGGCTCTTCAAAGATCCCGCCATCATGGGTGTTTTCTCACTCCCACCTCCAAACCTTGCCTCCATCAGTATGATTTCGGTTCGTTCTGATCCTTGGGTCCTCCCCCCCACTGACCAGATAGAATCGTGGGGCGAGGAGATGCCGTTGAGTCCCGCCGAGCTCAACTACATCGAAATCGCTGCTGTATCAGCTCCTTCTGCTGAATCTGCTTCTTTAAGCGGAGCTCTTGACTCATACGACTATTGCCCTTGGCTTGGAGAATGTGCCTCCTTGGATCCATTAAAGGAAATATTTTCTTCTGACGAAGCCATCATAGAGACTATGTCTCTCGAGGAACCTCCGTGGTTCAATCTTCACCACCGTTCCTCGTTTCTCCCTACCCTTCGGGAAACGTTGGCTTGTCTCGAGCGGTTTGCTCCGTGTCTCCCTTTACAACCTCTTCAGACACCTATTCAGGTCTATCAAGTATCGTCTGAAGGGAATTTCGGGAAAATTACGCAAACCAAACCTATCGACATCTCTTTCAAACCAAGGATTGTCAAGAACATCTATATAGGAGTCACTTGCACTCCTGAGGAAATTCAAATCTATATAGCTCTTTTCCGCGAGTTTCGTGACGTCTTTGCATGGTCTTATGAAGAAATGCCTGGCATTGATCCAAACATCGTCGTGCATAAGATACCTACGTATCTAGGCGCTAAACCTGTTCGTCAGCGTTTACGCCCTGTGCACCCCCGCAAGGCTGCAGCTATCAAAGAAGAAGTTGAAAAACTTCTTAAAGCTGGTTTTATTTACCCTATCCCACTCACAGATTGGGTCTCTAACATTGTCCCTGTCGATAAAAAGCAGGGGAATATTCGCGTCTGTGTCGATTATCACAATATTAATCGAGCCTGCCCGAAAGATAACTACCCCACACCTTTCATTGACCAGCTCATTGATGAGTGTGCTGGGAGTGAGATATATTCCTTTATGGATGGCTTTCCTGGCTACAACCAGATTAATATTGCGCCCGTTGATCAACACAAGACAGCCTTTATCTATCCGTGGGGAACTTTTGCTTATAAAAAGCTCCCTTTCGGTCTCAAGAATTCTGGTGCCACTTTTTAACATGCGATGTCTTACGCCTTTCATGATATCTGGCACATCGTACAGCCTTATCTGGATGACCTTCCTGCTCATTCGGCTAAGTGCCAAGACCACCTGTCACATCTCCGTGAGATTTTTCTCCACTGTCGACACTACAACATCCGACTTAATCCGCACAAATGTGTCTTCTATGTGGAATCTGGTTGACTCCTCGGGTTTATCGTCTCCCGAGAGGGCATCCACTTGGATCCCCTTAAAGTCGAAGATATTTTGAATCTTCCACCCCCTGCTTCTTTGCGACAACTGCAGAGCTTGCGGGGTAAAGCAAATTTCTTACGACGATTTATCCCGAATTATGCCGAAGTGGCAAAAGGTTTCACGTGGTTACTTAAGCGTGACACCCCGTTTCGATGGGATGCCATAGCTGAGGAGTCTTTTGCACATCTTAAAACTCTTCTGGTTTCCGCCCCATTGTTACGGCCTCCGAATTATCATCGCGATTACAAGTTGTATTTGGCCGCTGCTGATACCACCATCGGTATGGTTCTGGTTCAGGATGAAGATGATGGTATTGAACACGTTATCTACTACCTTAGCCGCAACTTGTTAGATACGGAAACTCGATGTGCTTATGTCGAGAAGTTGGCCCTCGCTGTTGTTTGCACTGTTAAATGCTTTCGTCATTACATCTTGTTGCGTACAACGATAGTGGTCTCTGATTGCAACCCTATGACCTACATTCTGTCACGCCAGTTGCTGGGGTGCAAATACTTGAAGTGGATAGTCATACTCCAAGAGTTTGACTTGGAATTTACTGCTGCCAAGTCTAAGAAATCACTCGTCTTCGCTGAGCTGTTGTGTTCTCTGCCATCCACTGCTGCCTCCTCTCAGTTAGAGGATTCCATTCCAGACGAAACTCTCTTCCTCATTAGAACCCTTGATCCCTGGTACGGGGATATTATTGTCTACTTGCAGACGTCTTCCTTCCGTCCCGAGACCTCTAAGGAGGCTCGTCGACGGATCCGACCTCAAGCCCAACCATATCGCATCATTGGGGACACCCTGTACCATGTCGGTGTTGATTCGGTTCTTCGCCGATGTTTGACTTTCGAAGAAGCAGAGAGAGTTTTAAATGACTGCCACTCAGGTGCATGTTGCGGTCACATGTCTGGATATGCCACCGCATAGAAGATCCTCCGTGCTGGCTATTTCTGGCCCTCCATTTTTAAAGATTGCATTCTTGCTATCCGTTCATGTCATGAATGCCATATTTATCAATGGAAGATGCGTGCACCCCCTGCTCCACTGCACCCTATTGTAACCGTCGGCCCTTTTTCCAAATGGGGCATCGATTATGTGACCTGTAACCCTCGCTCGGCCCGGGGGCATGGGTACATCATCGTTGCTGTTGACTATTTCACGAAATGGGCGGAGGCAATGCCTACATTGTCAGAAGATGGTCACAACGCGGCGTAGTTTTTTTTCAACCATGTTATTTCATGGTTCGGAGTACCCCAAGCCATCGTCACTGATCACGGAAAACATTTTCTTAATCACATGATGACCGAGCTAACAACCCAATTGGGCCTTAGGCATGATAGTTCAACCCCATACTATCCTCAGGCAAACGGTCAAGTGGAAGCCATGAACAAGGTTTTGGTCACGATGCTTCAAAGAACTATTGGCATGCATAAGTCCAATTGGCATTTGATGTTGTTCTCTGCTTTGTGGGCCTACCGTACCTCCATGAAGGACGCCACCGGTTTTACTCCTTTTCAGTTAGTTTACGGACTAGAGGCGACCCTTCCTATTGAGTGTGAGATTCCTTCATTAAAGATAGCCGTCGAGTTGCTCCCTGATACTACTCCAGTAGAAGAGCGTCTTCTTTACTTAGAACGGTTGGATGAGACTCGTCGTCTAGCTTCCTTAGCTATTGAAGCTCAGAAGAAGCGAGTGAAAAATCACTTCGATAATACTGTTAACCCCCGCTCTTTCATCGAGGGAGACCTAGTACTGCTCTATGATCAAGCTAACACTAAGCCGGGGGCACAAAAACTCGAGCCCATGTGGCACGGGCCCTATATTGTGAAAAGAGTTTTGCAAAAAGGTGCCTACGAGCTTATATATTATGAAGGTAATCCCCTGGATAGGCCCCGAAATGGGATTTATCTCAAAAAATACTATGCATGAGTCCAAGCACTCTCTTTTTGTACATAAGTATGCTTTCAGCAGTGTGTTGTGTGTGCATGTTTTTATATTTGTGTTTTGGTTCGTTGGCATCATTGCCGCTTATTGTGTCTTTTTGCTTCTTGAACAGATCTCTGGATCGCCTTACGTTGGTTTCGCTGATGGTGCTTCCCACAGTACACGTAGCTTGTCATTTGCAGCATGGGTAATCTACGATCCTCATGGTGAGTTGGTAGACATTCAAGGGATTTTTCTAGGATGTACAACGAACAATGTTGCTAAATATAGTGCTGTGATTGAATTGTTAGCTGAGGTGATTAACCTCGGCATTCGCACATTGGTTGTGAATTTAGACTCTCAACTTGTAGTCCACCAACTCAACAGACGTTATTCCGTCAGAGATCATCATACTTTAAGGTTGTATTTACGTGTTAAGTTATTAGAAAGGGATTTTGATTTCATTACTTATCAACATATTCCAAGACGACTTAATACGTTAACCGATGCATTAGCTAATTATGTGTTGGACAGACATTTGCATAATATGTGAATCAACATAAATACAAGAAGCATAAAGCACAATAAGACATAAAACATGTATATATATATATATATATATATATATATATGCGTGTCCAGAATGTTTGCACCCCGTGCATCATCAAAAAATAGTACATGTCCGTCTAAATACATCCGGAGACAACATGTCTCTCAAAAAATATGCATGAAAAGGAAAGCCTAGAGATCTAATCTCGGTGCTACTCATGGTAGCACGTCACCGCTCGCACTAGACGCCTCAGGAGTCGGTGGATGCGAGTTGGAACCCCTACTGTCTGCCTCTGGTAAGCTAGTGGGACATCCACTAGCCGAGCGTAATCTGGGATCCCTCGAGTGATAGCCTCAAGGTTCTGGATAAGCTCCCCTCTGTCACTGCCCTCGTCTTGTGGATATGCTCCTATTGTTGCTGCTACTGGATGTCTTCTCGCAACAGAAGACAAGCCAGTTGGATGCTCTGGGCCGACATCTGCATGTGCATATAAAGGACATTAGGACAAGCATGTACTAACAAAAAAAATCATAAAAATACAAAATCAAAAATGAGGACATACTAATCTCCTCGTCCCAATCCTCTCCATCTAGAAGGGGAAGGTCAGGGTCTCCAGTGAAGTCTGTTCCCGCATACGACCAGTCTTCCACCATGATCAGTTGGCGGCGAAGCCACCCAAAGAACTCTGGTCTGAAGGACATCTGTTGGCTGCCACCACCCCTGGGCATCAGTGCCGCCCATCAAGCCATCCTCGACTCTCGAGGTGCTGGATCTGCCACAAAGGTCCCTTGGCCCTGGAAGCTTGGCACACGTTCCAGGAAGAAAGTCACCAAGATGGAACCGTACCCGAACTGTTGCAGCTTGCCCTGCTTGGCCTTTGTTAGCTGCCTCTTCATATTGGTCGTCACAGCGGACGCCCAATTGAAGATCGTCGGGCTAAGGCACTCTATCGCTAATAGTAGGTGGTTCTTCGTAGCTTCGTGGGGCGCTTGTGCCCCCGCAGTGCGTGTGAGAGTGAACAGTAAGGCTCTCAGTGTCAGATCTTGAACGGTGGATATGTCCACCTTCGAGCTGCCCTGCCCATATCTTGCCTCCGAGCAGATACGAGCCTTTACCTCCTCCATCTTTTCCCCAGATGGCCTGCTCCCAATCAACCGAGGCACCGGCCCTCGTCGCGACAATCCTGTCAAAAAGTAGACATATGATACCTCCAACTCCAGTACCTGATCTTGTATCTGAAACACCTGTTCCTCTACGTCCCATAAGTCAATCAAGTACTGTAGGAGCTCTGGTTGAGTTCGCAAGTAGGATAGCATGAATAATTTCTTGAGCCCACATGCTCTCAAAGCTTCCATGCAATCCTCGTCAGCTAGGGCTAAAATGTCCACTTGGTCATGTTCCCATTCTTTCCATATCATCACCATTTTTGCAGATGGCCCTACAAAAACAAGTTAAAATGATGCATTAGAACCTCAGAAAACATGAAATTGCAGCTAAAATGGGTTTAAATTTGTTAAATTTGGCCTATAAATGCGCGCGGCCATTGGCGCAACTATTTCTAAAATAGTCGCGCCCATGGGCGCACGCCCTATGGGAAATTTTCCCCATTGGCGCGGGTCCGTGCCCGAAACCCGTGCCAATGGGCGAAACCCCCAAATTTGAAATTCCCCCTATAGGAAATTAAAATGCAATTAAAAACAAATTTCAAATAGATGAAAATAAAGCTAAGGACAAGACCACTTACCTGGCACTGACGGAGCTCGAAATGGTCCACCGGATTGGTCACAATCACCAACTAAAAGTCGCACTCCAAAAAGCCCTAATGTCGCTCTCAAAGGTAAAAAGTGAAAAGTAATTTTTATTTTACTATTTTCACCTTTCTATAGCTTTTCGACCCTAATTAAGCTTTAAAAAATCATTTTATGAATATTTTTATGGATATTTGTGTCGAAAATGGGTTTTACACTGGTTTCTTGTGCAGCGACAGGTGTTTATGGGGTTTTCGTGGCGAAACGAGTTGTATTTTATACTTTTTCGAACTCGGTAAATACACGAAAAAGTCACTTTGGAGTCATCTTTTTCTCTTTTCTGACTCTCTAAACGTGAAAAGAATGTCGAGTTGGTCCTCTCGACTCGTTAAACGGACATGAGAGGCGGTCGTATTTAAACCCTTTTCCGACCGTTTAAAAACGAAAAGATCGTCGGACCCTTGTCGTTTCCGGTTCGTTAACGGTCACGAAGCGACGTGGTTTTGATCACTTTTTTACTTTTTCAGATCAAAGTCACTACCTATGAAAATTACTCCTCGGTCGTAATGACCGGGCGGTTCTTTCGAGCATGGTTTTATACTTTTTCAGGCTCGAGAGGCACAACTTTACGAAAAGGGACACCCCTAGAGTTTCCTTTTTGTTGTATTTTAAAACTCTCTAAACATGAAAAGATGTCGAGTTTTTCCTTTGTCAGGCTCGTTAAAACTTTATGACATCGGATTCCGTCATGATGACGCCTCTCAAGCATATGCTATCCCCGTCAAGCTTGCCATCCAAAAATAATCGGGGTACTCACCAGAAATGGCGGGGGAATAAAGGAATCGTAATCATCTTCGTGTTGGCAATATGTCGCTCTTGAACATGGAACTTGTCTGCATTCGTGTCTGGGTGGGGACATCTCATCTTTTTTCACACTTGCCTCTGTGGGTTTGGGTTATCCTGTTTGATCATTCATCTTCTCATCGTCTTGTCACCATGACCCTTGATCATTTGATATCAAACACTGCCAAGTCCACTGTCGTGTCGCCGATATGTTTAAGAGAATTTGACCTCTACAGAATACTCAACCTCCCTCTAATACTTCACACAAAACATTTTATCCTTCTCCATCTCGTGTCGATGATATGGGAAGCATTATGGCCCACCTTTGATCAAGGTCGCTTCCCGTCAACTTCAGCTCATTATCCAGGAAGTTGACTTAGAGACTCCCTTTGGGTACCTTGGAGCCTGCATGCCTCAATGGCAGGTTCTTCGTATTCGACGTGAGGTTTTCATCATCGGCCTCTGATCGGATGATTCTACGGGTGTTCGACACCAACTCATTGATTCGCACGCCATGGATTGTACCTATAGTACCTTGAGGACCATTGTCATTATTGGTCGTACCTCTCACGTCTATTAACAGTTTTCATCATTGACTGGTAATCAGACGATGTTCTCGCATGCTCGACTTCGACTCCTGTATGCGCATGCTTGAACTTGTGCTTTGTTTGGGTCGAGTTGGAGCGCAAGACCCTGGATTTTGTATATTGGGATCCAGGCTGCATTTTGTGGATTATTATAATCACTACATGACTCATGCACTGGATGGCTGCGACCATACTTGAGTCCATTCATTGATCCTCTTTGGATGGCTGCGTCCATACCTGGGATCCAGTTTTTATGTACTCTGTTATGGATGGCTGCGCCCATACCATGTACATCATGTATTTGAGATATCAGTTGTATTCCATGCAGGTTCTCCGATGGCCGTGTTTTCAGTCGACCATGTTCTTGTAAAGCACTTCACCCCTCTCTCTCTCGGGCTTCATGCTTTAGGGGGCATCTGTTACATAGTATTTTGTCACCGTCCCTGTTACCCCTTCTCCCGTACATTGGAGGACCTATTCCGGGACCTATGAGAAGTGACATGACTTGAAAACACCTGCTTTGTATCCCTTAAAGTATGTGCTCTATATGCCCTGAAGACACCTTCTGCAAAATACCCAAAAATGTATCCCTTTCTCCATTGGCGATGTTCCACAGTGCATTTCTCGCGCCAATGGGGTAAATCCTCCAAAGAGGGTGCGCCAGCTGGCACTCTGTCTCAGATTCGCACTAGCGCCAACCCAGTTGGGTAAAGTTTTTAACCATCAAACTTCCAAAGGTTCCTTCCACCTTATCCATTAACTATTTCCAGTTTGGATTGATTCAGTTGGGCTTCGTATCTCCCAAGGAGGGAAGTAGTTCTCCACCTCTCATGGAAGTTTCCTTATGATAAGGACAATCCCATGAATCAAGTGGATGGTCTTATCTACTCCTCCCATCTCTATATAAGCTTCTTCTTTCCCATTTGACAAGCTAGTTGGTAATTCTTGGTTGATAATTCTACTTTTCAAGCTCCCAAAGTCTGAGGATTGCTAAGCTCATCTTGCAAGAGGTCTTGTGTATCCTTATGAGGCTAAATCTTTAAGGAGGAGATCCGTGTCCAAGTGATCAAGGAGAAAGAGGCTTATTCCCATCCCCTATAAGCTTTACAAGGCATGTGTTTCTGATTCACCCAGCCAAAGGAGGATTTGACGTCAGAACTTGGTTGTATTCTCTTTTGTTTTATCAATAATAATAGACGACTATAATTATGGTTCAACTCATGTGTCTTTATTATGATGTTTGAGTTGTATCCTTTCTGACTGATACATAGTTGCATTTCCTGGATTTTATGCTTGTATTTGTCTTCTTCTTTGCAAGTGCGGGTGTCTATTCACGGAGATCGTGAGGATTGTGACCAGCCGAAGCGAAAGAACGGAAGCAACGACCCTTCTACAAATATAAGCGTTGGATTCGAGGTAGGCTCTCATCATTGGCCTTTGCTTTGGAATTAGGAACCTGTGTGTTAGCATTGTTTGATTGTTGCTAGACCTCAGTTAGGCTAGTGGGATTTCCTTTTTCCGCAGAGGGGATTTACCTACACAACACTCAGCCTTCAAAAGAAAGCCTACAAGAAAATCTATAGGAGGACACAGGAAATATATAGGAGAAAAATAGGGAACTATAGGAGGAGGCCAAGAGCAGTTTTCACTATTTTGAGGGTGTGGGAGTGGGTGAAACAAGTGGATGAAGGTTGGAATGAGGTTTTAGGGCACTTAGGGTCTACCAAGAATCACCATGAGAGAGGAAGATGATTGGGTTTGCTTAAGGAGAGAGGAAGAAGTTCTATGGAAAATGCAGGAAACTAAGGCAGAATTGAGGTGAGCTTTGGGCGACCTATAGGGCATGGATCAGCTGGAGGGTGTGATGGCTAATAATATGGCCTACTGCTAGAAGAGATCTACTACAAAGGAACTAACAGTCAACCAATATGATCAAACAAGAAATGAAATGAGTGCATCTAAAAAAAACAGAGTTTTGCATCAAACTAGTCTAAACTATGATCTATGAAAGGAAATGCTGAGAAATGCTGCAAGAAAGGAAAGCATGAAAGAAGGGTATTGCAAATCAAGAAATGAACATGATGAAGAAGATATAAAGCAAAGCAAAGCTAGACTTCGAACCTACTAAAAAGCTGCAAACACTAGAAGTCCTATGAATGAGGAAAATCTGTGTTTTTGGGGCATCAAGAAGGTCTTTGTCTCAAATCATGGTCCCAAAGGAAGGAAGAGAGGCCAAGGCACTATTTATAGCCTTTCAAATCTTCTCTTTATCACTACTTAACCTGCTACAAAAAGCACAAATGGAAGCAAACTACTGAATCATCAAAAGAAACATATTCTTAACCATAAAAGAAATACATCTAACAATAACCTAATCTACAAACTGAAATAAAACATACAAATACAAGTAAATAGGAGCTTGGCTTCTTATATTGGGCCCTAACCCTAGAGCTTCACCCCTCTGAAGTAACTTAGTGCTAGCTCAAAAAGGATTCCGTCTTCATTATCAAAACAATGGCAAGATTACATGAAACTGTCACAAAATAATAAGCTCGAAGTTGGAGCAGAGTTTACATAAGAAAAAATCTGACCCTAGTGAGGCCCTAGGTCTCTCTACTTATACAAATGAAGCTACCAACACCTTCCTTAAATCATGGAGGCTTGGCTCCCAAAACTTGAGATAATCATCAGTCATCCTCCACTTGCTCGACTGCCTTCTAATGTAGGATTCGACTGCTTGTACTCTGAGCTAAATGAAGGAGAATTCGAAGTGAGGAGAAATAAATGAGGGGGATTCCCTCCTATAAGTCCTCTCCTTTGTCCACTTCGAGTTATTGCTTCCATTTCTCCATTGGTTCCTTGACTTTGACCTCGAAATTCATCAATAATCTGCATTAAACACATGTTTGACCACATGGAATCATAACTAACTCAACACACTCCATAATCATAAATATAATCAGGAAATCATAAAATAAGCTAAGAGAATGGTTGATTTGACTAGGTTAGGAGGTAAAATGAGAGGTAAAGTGAGCCCATATAATTACCCATTTATGAGGCTCATCAATGGTCCCATAGGGAGGAGGTGAGGCCGAGACACTTGTGGGAAACCTTATGGATATTTTCTTTACTAACCTGATAATTGACTGAAAGCATAAATGAAGCAAGCTGAAACACAACTAATCTACTCTACACTACTGTAATGGGACTGCAACTACTTAAACAAATAAATAGTTAAACAATAAACCTCTGTAATGGAAATGCAACTACTTAAAAAAATAACCAGTTAAACCCTGAATCTATGCTACTGTTGTAATGAAAATTCATCTAATTAAGCAAACAAATAGAAAATAGGAATCTATGCTAGCATAAAAATACAATAAAGAGTAGCTTTGGCTGCTAGGGTCAGGCCCTAACCCAAGAGATTCAACCCTCTTAGTTAACTCCGTGCTGGCTCAAAACAAAACACATCTTCATTATAAATCAAAAACTATTACAAGACTTGCAACTTGATAACAAAGTAGAGTTTTATAATGAGAAGTCAGAATTCTTACTAAATCTTGGTGACTACTGGTAAATAACTAAAACATCTGAGGTCCTAAGCCTCTCTACTTATACATCTAAAGTCTCCAATGACTTCCTTCAAAATTAGGGAGGCATAGCTCCCAATTCAATGATAAACTCATGCTTTCCCTTTCACTAGCTCGGATACCTTCTAATAGGGAGGCTTGGTTCCCAACTCAAGATAAACTTGTACTTTCACTTGCTTGGATGCCTTCTAGTACACATGATTTGGCATTTTTTTCTCTCACTTGCTTGGCTATCTTCTAGAAGGGGGGTTGTTTGTACTTTTAGCTGATGGACAGATATTCAAATGGAGGGGCAATAAATGAGGAGGATTTATTTCCTGTAATTCCTCTCCCTTATCCCATTCAATTTTTTACCAAGGTATTTACCATAGTTCCTTGCTTTTATCTTTTATCCCTGCATTTTCCTTGCTTTTATCCTTTATTCATGCATTACATTCACATTAGACCACAAAGAAAAATATCTAACTCTACTCATCTAGTAAACAAAATATAATCAAAAGTATGCAATAAGTTGTGAGAATAGTTGGTTTGACTAAGCTAGGAGGTGAATTAAGGTCAATTAAGGCCCATATAATTACTCAATGATGAGGCTCATCATCACCCCCCTACTGAAAGTGTTTCTCATCCTCTAAGCAACTTAGTGGCTTTGATAGCCTCTCTGACATCTCATGCTTCTGGTGTGGTCTCTACTTATTGTTTATAGAAGCTTGCTTTCCTTTCTACTTCTTCCCACTGATATTCTATGATCTTCAAGCTACGTGGAAATGTTTTCCATCTCCTTATGCAGGCATGTATATTATCATTTCTTGGCAGCCTAAACATGTCCTCAAAATATAAAATTTCTTGCCCTTGAGCAGCAAGATATCGAGGTGCCAACTAAGGATTATTTATAATTAGATTATGGGTGCTGATTAGGGCCATGGGATTTGATTATTCGGTTTCTTCTTGTGTAGGTTTTAACCCACAAAAATTACCTGCATACAAATTCTAAAACATAGAAAATAAACAATGTGAGAGCATAACACATAAAACACATATACAAAGATATTTTCCCCTGGATCCAAAACCGGGACTACCAGCTTGATTTTTCATTATATTCCTTTCAATGTTACAATACATATTTATACATGCCGAAGCATCCAATACCATGGACCAAAAGCCATCACGTCCAATACCATGGACCAAAAAACCATCACATCCAATACCATGGACCGAAAACCATCGCGTCCAAAAAACATGTACGAAAATCATGCACAAAACCATAGGTGGGTCCGCCCAACCTAACATAGGGGCCAAAACCAAAATTTTCCAGGGCGCTGCCTCGGACCCCATAAAGTGTGGTTACGGGTACCCCTCAAAACCCCTATTAACTATGTGGAAAGAATATAACACAACCCAATAGAGCATAGTTTCCAAGTTGGTGATCAGGTCTAGCTATATTTCAGTAAGGACAGGATACAAGGTGAAGGAAAAAAGCTAAAGCCTATTAGGTATGGACCTTTTAGGATACTTGAGAAGATTGGTGAAAATGATTTTTGCCTTGATCTTCCAACTTACATGCACATCTACTCAGTCGTAAATGCATATTGCTTGAGATTGTTTGAACCCTCAATGATTGAGGATCCTGAAGAGCAAATCCAATTGCCTTCTATTGATGACCAGCTACCTGAATATCTGAATGAATTGCAGGAAGACATAGTCTTGGACAGGAAGGTGAGGACAACATGCAGAGGAGATCTTGAGTACCTCAGAATTGGACTCAAAGGTTCGAAGCGGAGCAGTTCAAAGTAGATTGAGATTGGGCAAGTGAGACACCAGTACTCTCACTTAGTCAATGCTTGAAGGAAAACCAACTTTTGGTGGTCCAAAAGCCTTTTAGTGGGAAGGTCGTGATCTGAATTGGATCCATAAAGAATGGTTAATAGAGCCATGGTTGTACCAGGTCAGGATAGACTTCAAAGAATTTAAAATAGCGATCAAAAACACCTCCAAACCAATGGCAGTGACAGTCAACGTGGAACGACGAGGACCTTGGTCAAAGCGCGCTGACCGAGGCCCATGGAGACTATGTGGGAGGTGAAATTAGCCCCTAGGAGGCCCGAATTGGGAAACAAAGGGAGTTTTTCATCCCCAATTAGCACTAATCACACATCGTTGGGTGAAAAACCTCAAAAAGGAGAAGCCCCTTGCCATGGTGGAAAAAGACTCATTCCATGACGTAACCGAAGAATTGAATCGACAAAGCAGGATGGCAAAGTTCACAGGAGGATAAGTGGCCACTCCCTGTGAGTCTGATGATGACGCTGAGAACATGAAACTCCAAGCACAGCTGCAAGCAGGCAAATCAATGGAGGTGGAAAATGAAGCGAACTACCATGAGCTCGAATGGTTTAAAGTCATGTACAAACCAGACAGCAAAAGAGGGGGAGTCCGGAACCGAAAGACGGAACACTGAAGACAAAAGACAGAGGAGAGAAGAACCAATAAGGAAAAGTAGAAAGAGGATAGAGGGTCGAGCTGACCAAAGGCAGCATCAAGCACCAAAGAGCTTGAGAGACTCAAGCCATACCTGAGAGGATCTGTTGGACCAGATAGGTGAAAGAGTTGGCAAGGAAAAGAGTATGTGTACTCTAGTGGCTTGGGGAATCCAAGAACCACCCTACCAACCCAATCTATTTCGAGAGACTCACATTGAGCTCCTTCATTGTATTTCTCTGCTTCAAGACACAATAAAAGAAGGCCACCACTGAAATTTGGACCAAAGATGTAGCCTTGGAGGATAGGGTGAACTCCTTAGTAATTTGTTGTGTCCTTGTATTTACTTACTGTGTTTCTTTGTTGTTTTCCTTTAAGTGTCTATGTATTTGCAATATGATCGATCCATTGCTTAAATAACATAGACACACACACACCAACATATGAGTCTGTAATACTTTCATTTAGTAAATCTTTAACTAAGGTCACTCATAGGGTGATTATCAGATCACTGACAATGTCAAATATTGGAAAGTTTTTGAAGATGATGATGAAACTAATAGGTTTTTACAAGTCGTTGATGGATTTTCTGAAATGCACATCAACCAAGAAAATGAAACCATTGAAGAATACAACCAATCCAAGCTAAAGGACAAGATTGGTCAAGACAACATTGTTCGGCTGCCTAGTAACCATATACCCAAAGGATTGGTGCCCCTAGAGAAGTTGTTTGATCATAATGATGTACCTTATAAGCCTGCCAAAAAAGAAAATGAGTTTGTTGTTCATAAGCATAATGTAGGGAGTGTAGCCCATCCAAAGTACATAAATTTGTCCACTCACTTGTCTTCAGCCCAAAGTTCTAAGTATTGCACCCTGATGAAACATTTTGATGATATTTTTGCTTGGGAGAATAGTGAGCTTAAGACCTATGACACCAACATCATTCAGCATAAAATTCCACTGGAGAAGAAAACTATCCCTTTTAAGCAAAAATTAAGACCAATCAGCCCTCTCTTATTTCCTTTGATTGAAAAGGAAATCAAGAAGTTGTTGGATGTCAAGATCATAGTTCCCCTAAGGTATTCAAAGTGGATAGCTAACCTTTTGGTAGTAAGAAAGAAGAATGGAGAAATCAGACTTTGTGTTGACTTCAGGAATTTGAACAAATGCTCTAAAAAAGATAACTACCCCCTGCCTAAGATGGAACACTTGCTGCAAAAAGTTTCAGGGGCTAGAGTCATGTCTTTCTTCGATGGGTTTTCAGGTTACAATCAGATCGTTGTACATCCAGAGGATCAGGAAAAGACTGCCTTCACTACTCCTTGGGGCACTTTCATGTACTCCAAGATGCCATTTGGACTGATGAATAATGGGGCTACTTTTTAGAGGGCCATGGACATAGCCTTTGTGGGAGAGAAGGACAAGTTTGTCCTTATTTACCTTGACGACATACCAATCTTTTCCAGTAGTCACAAGGACCATTTGCAGCATTTAAAGAAGGTGTTTCTAAAGTGCAGACATTTTGGACTTTCTATGAACCCAAAGAAGTCACCATTTTCTCTAAAAGAAGGCAAACTGTTGGGACATATTATTTCTGCTGAAGCTGTGAAGATCGATCCAGCAAGAGTTCAAGTAATTTAGACATTGTCCATCCCAAGGTCAAAAAGGGACATTCAATCTTTCCTAGGTAAGATTAACTTTGTCAGGAGCTTTATTCCAAACTTCACAGAGCTAGTGAAGCACATCACTTCCATGCTAAAGAAAGGATCAGAAATAAAATGGACAGATGGTGCAAGAAGCTCTTTTGAAGCCATCAAACAAGCTAGCATGGAAGCTCCCACTCTAATCAGCTTAGATTAAAGCAGGGAGTTTTATATCTTTTGTTTTGCCTCTTATGATACATTTGTAGCAGTTCTATTGTAGAAAAATGATGAACGCGTAGAACACCCTATGGCATTTTTCAACAAAACTCAGAGGGACGCTGAAGTAAGGTATGACCTTATTGAAAAAAAAGCTTATGCTCTCCTAAAATATTTAAAGGAATTCAGAATTTATATTTTGCATTCTAAAGTGACTGTGTATGTACCTTCAACCGCAGTAAAATATGTCCTAACTCAACCATATATTGATGGAAAGAGAGCTAAATGGATTGCAAAATTCATAGAGTTCAACATAGAGGTGAAGCCCACCAAGCTTGTCAAAGGCCAGGGCTTGGCTAAGCTTATGGCTGAGGAAAATTGCATTTTGTTAGACATCAATTGCGTGGGTCCAAATTCAGATGGTGAGTGGACAGAGGAAGCAGCAAAAGAGCAAGAGCAAAATTAGTCTTTGGCTAAAAATCTACCTGTGAATGATATTCTAGTATAGTTCATTTTTTGCAGAAGCTAGAAGTCCCTCCAGGGCATAGCTCAAGTCAAGCTCGAGCCATTAAGCTTAGATCAACCAAATTATGCATTAATGAAAAACTGCTTTATTGGAAAGACCCATCAGGGATCCTCTTGAGATGTCTAGACAAAGGAAAATCTATGGAAGTCATGCAC
>APFE030449353.1:11113-23874 GCA_000404065.3 Pinus taeda | reverse complement strand
AGGGGAGAGAGAGGGGGGGAGAGAGAGACAGAGAGGAGAGAGAGAGGGGGGAGGGAGAGAGTGAGAGTGAGAGAGAGGGAGGGAGAGAGAGTGAGAGAGAGGAGGGGGGAGAGAGTGAGGGGAAGAGGGAGAGAGAGAATGGACAATGCAAAGACATCTCTGAACTCGCGAAAGTGAGCACAATATATTTCCAGTTCTGAAGAAGAACAAGATTTTCCGACATGAATATTCTCTACAACATCTGGTTTGGTCGAGATATTTATGGCGATAGTTTCTTCAATATTGGATAGATTTCGCTCGAAATCCACCGTATTTACAGTATTTGATAGAAAATCAAAAACCGAAGGATGATTAAGGTCGCTGGAACAATCTTCGTGGTAATCCGGAAGATGGGAACGATGGTGGTAGTATTCCCATGGTGCCTCTCCTATCATCATTGAATGAACAATTCCTTCATCTATAGAATGTACATACGACCAAGGATCTGAAGAGGTACCATATTCCTTAGACCTATCTATCCAAACACTTGATGAGCGTTGATTTGGGTTTGCCAACTAGGCCAAGAAAATTGATTGCTACAAAATTTCTATTGGGCTTGGAGGCAATACCTGGCGATGATCCATGCTAACAAAATGTTCGGAAATTTTCTGAATCTTTGTAAATGTGGAAGATATCATATTGCAAGTTCCCACATTTTCCACTTCCGCCAGATTATTCAGAGGCGGTAGGGAAACAGTACCCATTAATGTAGGGTCTTTTAGGAGGCCTACTCCAATATTTTGAAGCGATTGAGAGCTTCCATGGATCATCGGGATGCTTCCCGTAACTTGTGAACTGTTGGGGAGAAAGGTTTGTTGGTCAAAAATTTTAATTCCTCCTTGAAAAGGAAATGCAATCTTTCTAAAGTATGTTGACCCAACAGCAGCGATAGCATAAATCCAGGGCCTTCCCAGTAGGATGTTGTAATCGAGGTTTCCATCGATAACTTCGACATCAATTTCTACTATTTTTCCCCAGTTCAACTTGCAAGTTACTTAAAATCCCATATGGGGTGTATGTCCATCCATCGAATGCTTTTAATGTAATTGACGATTGTGACAAGGGAGGTGAGCCTAATGTTTTCCAGCAACTCATTGACATAATGCATGTAGATTCCCCCTCATCAATAATTGTTCGATGAACAGTTTTGTTGAGGGCTTCCACTTGGATGAGGAAAGCGAGTTGAGCTAGTAACTGGGGTTCATATCCTTTATGATTAAAGGCCACAAGATTGGAATCTGCTAGGTCAATCCCACCTATTGTTGTTAATAGAGCCTGCTTTTGGGAGGGACAATTTTGCAGTACTTCAAGTGTTGACATAACGGATGGCAATTGGGCCAAATCCTCCACTATATTATAATTTTGTGTTGCTCTGGCACGAGGATTAAACGTCGATTTGTGTACTACTCCCTTTGGTGGCTTTATCATTAGCTCAAGAATGATGGGTGGCACAACTTCGGTCGAAGTTGTTGTCGAACTACTAGGTTGATCAGTAGCCTTGTTGTTCGACAGCTATGGATTCCTGTAATCGTTATTCCTTGTCTATATCAAAGCATCATTTTTTTGTTTCGAAATGGACAACATAAGCACTTGGGATGGGGAAGCATTATCACTAGCAACCAGATTGGTTTCTGGGTTTGGAAATAGGTCGGTTAATATAGCTAAGGTTTTTGAACTCTTAAAGAACTTCTTAATCTCAGCTTTATGTGGACAATCTCTCATCCAATGGTCTTTATCACATATGTGACATGGCCGATTAGGTTTCTTTTTCCCATAAGGGTTTTAAGAAGATTTTTCAGGAGACAAATCATCATGTTTCTTCTTTTTTCTTTTCCCTTTATTCTTGCCCCTTGGTTGCTTCGGTTCTTTGCCATTGTCAGTTGACACGGCATTAACCTCCGAGGCAAGAAGTTTGTCATTTGCCTTTTTACTGGAAACTGCAAGGGCTTTTCCAGATGGGGCCTTTGTGGTTTGCATACTTGAGGTGCCAATCACACCATCACCAGCATGAGATTCCCTGTTCGATTTAGGGGGAGGATGAATGGAAAACTCGGGCCTAGGAGCATCAGTAATCTTGTCATAGAGTGTGCCAGACTGAGTATAAATCAGGTCTAGATATTGTGCACGAGCAATGACTTTCTTTTTAGTGACAACTCCTCCCTTGGCCACATCTTCTGTAATAGAAGGTAACAATGACTTAATAAACCATTCAACTAATAACTTATCAGGAACATATGTCTTTACCATTCTACGTTGACACCGCCACTCATGAATATGATCAAATATGTGAGTGGTTGTCGTCTGCTTAAAATTGGTAAGAAGCTTTGTTCTTGTTTTGTACCTTATGGGTAACTGAAAATGGGTTAAAAAGGTGGTGGCAGGGGTGCTGAAGTTATCAAATGAAGCTCTAGGCAATTCAATGTACCATTTTGTTGCCGGACCAGTTAATGTTCTCTAAAAAAGGTGAAGCCTAATCGAATCATCATTGAGAGTGTTGGATGAACACCACAAATGAAAGGTCATCACATGATTCAATGGATATTCTCCCATATTTCCATTAAATTTGGGAATATATGATGGAATTTTATGAGGAATCGCTAGCCACCAAGGGGCATAAGCAATTGGATCATTTGTTAGTCGATTCAGATCTGGTAATTCTAAAGTTGCTACAAAGGGAAACTGCTAATTCAGGTTTGGCGAAGCATACCCAGGGTAAGATGGGATTTCCTGAGCAGTGGGTCTTTGCATACCAGCATAATGTATTTGATGTTGATAACTTTGATAAGGTTGATGGGCGTAACCATTATAACATGATTGTTGGTAACCGTTTTGAATATATGGCTGCCCATTACCTGCAAAGCTTTATTGCACAGATCCTCGGTAAGCTTGCTAGAATTACGGTTGTTGATATTGCACTAGCCATGGCTGTGAGACCATTTATTGTTGCCCAATACTGGGTGTTTGACCAAGATTAGGGGTTATAGTACCCATTTGAGCCTGAGTCGTTTCAGTTAAGGAGCCACTAATCAGTGGTTGTGATTGAGTCGTGGAGACAAGAGGTTGTTGTATTACAACCTGAGAGACTCGAGGTTGGCATACAACAGGCAGCGCTTGTACTTGCGACATCGTCACAATAGTCGGTGTAGTGGGAATGTTCGACATAGGTTGATTTTGTTGTATTGAATATACAACTCTTGGTTGTTGAGGCAGTATTGGTACCCAACCACTGAATGTGATTCCAGCTTGACTGGAATTCCATTGTGAACTCTCATATGGTTGTTCTCCCAGAGGGAACAATGAAAAAGCATACTGTCCCCCATATGGCGGCAATCTAATGCTCAAAAGGAAAATTAGCCTTTGGAGACTGGACTGCCCAAATTGATACTGTTGTGAAGAATCAATTTGCTGAGACTCAACATAAGAAATTCCAGATAAGGTTCCGGACGAACAAATAGGAACAGACCATATTGTCAAGACAGTCCCTGGGTGGACTCCATCTAGTTGTAGAGAGCTAGTTGGGATAGATGGTACACCAACGAACATTGTCGGAGTAGTAGGAGAAGGTTCTACTGCTACTGTATCAGATGACACAGTCCTAGATGTCGATGGTTGTTCAGACATATCAAGTCTATCCAAAAGATTTCCTAGCGATTCTACAGGGAATTGCAATGAAGAATGACTAACTTTTGTAGTAGAAGGATATAGGTGGATCCCAGTTCCAAAATGCAATGGGGTACTGGATGGAAGATCCTCCACAATCTCTTCTATAGCAATCAGTCCAGGTGGAAGAGGCAGACTGTCAGGTCCGTAAAATATTTTCGGTGCCGGAGAATGTATAGACTCTGCAGCAACAAATGTTGGAGGGGTAACACCTTCCAACTCAACCCTAGATGGAGATGGTTTAGGAATAGGAGTGTTTACTGTTACACTAGGATCAGTTCTAATGTCCTCTTGTAACTGCGGAACTTCTTCTGTAGAGGCGGGGATACCGGAAATATTTGGAGTAACTGGAGTCTCTAAGGATGTTGAAACACAAGTTTCAACTAAACCGGGAGACTTTGACCCAGTTAAACGAGATCACTTGGCCCGGAATGGTTTCGTTTTCGGAGTCAAAGACGGTTGACTCGTTAGTCTCCTCGAACGACGGGGTTTTGATTGACTTTATCCCACGATTTTGGATTACTTGATCAACTAAAAATAAAAAGGGGAAAATGTTATTCCAAATTAAATGAATTTTACGATGCTATGACACAACTTACTTTTTCAATTTTTAAGACTCGAGAAAAAGCTAAAGATGACTCTAGTCGTCTTCAATTTTTAATGAGCCTGAAGTGACAAGTGCTCAGATGGACTTTTTCTTTTAAGGAGTCTAAAAAGGAATTAAAGTGACTACTCTGGAAATCTAGACAAAGGGATTACCAAACCAATCGCAAAACTGCAGAATACTTTTTAAGGTATGGCAGTCAATCTTCCCGAATGTTGTGTTTAGTGCATTGCGATCAATAGGGTGGCAAACATGGCTTCCTAAGGATAAAGGATATAGCCTATTGTGGTCTCCTAATATATACTCGACGGTATGTGGGAGCACAAGTCCGTACTGGCACTTGTCATATCAAAGAGGAGGAATCACCCAACCTACGATGAAAACAATAGTTACTAGGCTTTACGACACCGGATTACGTCTCTAGCCTAGACTTCTAGGTGTTGTGCGTTAGGTTCCAAAGCATTTTTATGTTCATTGAGGTTTATTTTACAATTGATCTTTCTTAAGAAGTTTTCCTTTAAGTTTCACCGCGTGATGTAGATATACAATTCCTAAATATGCAATCTAAGATGATAAACAGTCGTTTACTTTCTTTTTGCAATGAAAATCCTAGATACTAAAGAAAGAGAAGTAAAATTCTTTCAACATAGAGCAGAGAGCACACACTAAGATTAACTGTCCTAAATCAATTTCTGCATGCAGTCTAAATGCAAATGCACATGCATGTATTTGTTTTTTAGTTTCCTTAATGTGAGAATGACAAAAAGAAAACTAAGTACAGATCTGAACTATCTTTTCTCAAAGCAACACTTCAGCAACTTCTTTTCAAAAAACAAAAGGAAGATTAAGACAACGCTTTCAATTTAGATTTGAAAACCGCTTTCGACACTTCAAAGAATTTATGATTCAAATCAAATATAATGGCAAAAGTGTAATCGACTATCTAAAAGAGGAAGACTTTACGACACTCTTTTCTTTGACTGAAAATGACACTTGCAACACTTTAAAATCAAAAGACGACAGTTCGATTAAGCTATTGTTTGCAAAGGAGAACTATAAATGATGAAAAATACATAAAACATTCACAATTCTTTATCAATGGAGGCTGAATAATGCAAAGGAAGAGAGTTTCAACAGTGATATATTGATCATAGACAGCAAAACTACTTAATAAAGCTGAAGACAATGAAGAAAAAACCAAAATCTGGACGCAGAAACAGTCTTACTCCATCATTGCACCTGTAACACAAGGAAACAGGGATGCATCTCACCTGCAACACACGGGAGGTGCGATGCATCCAGACTACCAATGAGAGATAGTGCGATGGTCCAGGGACGAGACTAAGCTTGGTTTTTTCTCATACTTTGCAGCTTAGTTCAGGGATTTAGGCTGAGCTAATGATAGGCAGCAAACACAAAGTACAAGGGCTAATCTAATGAGGTTACTTGAGCTACCACCAAAGCACTTAGGATGTTTTCAAGTCAGATGTTCAGTTCATAAACTAACCCGAAGATTGGCTGAAGTAGCGTTGATCTACTTTGCAGTTGCATAGCAAAAGCAATTCGAAGGCTAGTTGGCTTAACTCAGGCTTCGTTTGTAGTTTATAAAGCAAACAAATAGAAACAAACAAACAAACTATTCTCTCCCCAGTGGAGTCTCCATTTTGTTATCGGGAAAACTAGTGTCCATTCAGAGCTGTTAGTCCCACTAAGACGAGTAGTTATCTTAGAAACAAACAATTTAAAGTTACTTGTGTTTTCCTTTATGAGAGATAGATGAGAGAGAAGTAGAGAGTACCAACCTCAGTCTTTCACTTGGCTCCTTACTTCTTTCCTCTCTCCTTTGATAGAGCTTTCACCACTCTTTTCTCACTTGTCCCACTTCAAAGAACACCTGTAGAGTCAAAGGGGCAAAATACCATCAGAGCATAGAGATCTATAACCATAAATAATATAGGATTAGATGTATATTAACCATACAAGTGCATAAACAAATACAAGATTCAAAGATATACAAGTATATGGAGGAAAACTCAAATAGATTTATTGATAGAAGTAATAGAAGAGAGGATTACAACCAAGTTGTCTGATCCAGCGCCATACTCCCAGCATGAAAGCCCTCTTCACCTCATGAAAAGCTTAGATCACCCAACAATACAATGTTTCACAGAGAAACCAACAGCACTTCCTTACAAAATACAAAATTCCAGCCTTTGGATCTCTAGGATAAGGGATCCATATATAGATATTTGCAGGTGGGTGAGTCAGTTTCTGGGATTTTAATTAGTGTCATTTCTCTGATACTTCTTGGTTCCACTTGGAGATTTCATGATCTCTTACTCATCCCTAGGCGAATTTAGAGAGGCAAGTGTCAAATGGGTAGTTTCTAAAAGATTCTCTGGGTTTCCACCTAGCCAACTGCCTCTACCATTTGTCTGCTCTCGCTCATCACACCCTACAGAAGGGCTTTTCCGTATGCATCACACTTTTTGCATGTATCAGGTGAGATGCATCACACCCTTAGCACTGAGCAGTCTATATGGTCTAGTTTTGACCAATTCTGAGTAGTTTTTCAGGGAGAACTTATGGGATATGATGTAATCAGCAGACCTTGTTCCTTTAGGGTATGAAACAACACTTTTAGGGGCTTAGAAGCCCTTGGTTTATGGAAATATCAGATTAGGGTTGCAGTGCCCAAATATGTCTATAACAAAGGTGCACTAGGGAAACCAAAATTATATACAATAACGTATTTAGAATGAACAAAATGGAGGTTGTCCAAGTATTTAGATTGATTGGGAAAATCAATTTCATTCAATACATCATCGAGATTTCTAGATTCAAAATCAACCAAGGATGGGATATAATTATCTTGACATGGGGGTTTCAGAAAAGAGAAGAAAGTTAGAAGGAATCCACACCTTGTTGCTCATTTACGTGTGAAATGTGACTACCATGCTCCTGATCAATACTTGGATTTGGAAGAGGTTGATCAAGCGGATCAAGGGGAAAGGGATAATGAGAAAGAGATGATAGAGGAGGACAATAATCAAAATCATATTGACTAGAGTTATGAGTATTAATACCATATGGTCGCATGAAGGGATTAATATCCACCATAGGCTTCATGAACCATTCCAAATTATCCTCAGTCAAATCAGGATCATGGGAAATTGATGATGGTTGAGAATATGGATTAGGAATTTGATTTGCAGATTTCCCAACTTCAACATTATCACAAGGAGGCACTCAAATCAGTACTAGAAAATAAGGAGGACAAGGAACAAAAGGAAAAATAGGCTCCTCTTTTGAGATTAGGGGTGTCTCAAAATTTATGAAAGTTGGGAGAACAAGAACACCTGTGGGTTTATATCCACACTGATTCAAAGAGATTTGAACCAAATGTTCAAACTTTTTCTTAAACAAATCCCAATCCCTATCTTCATCGGGAAACTCAGAACATAAGTGAAGGAATCTGTTAGAAAAAACCTCAATTGATTCATTAGGCTCCATTCTAAGTCAATTAACTCTTTTATAAACATATCAGTAATCATACCTATCAAAGGCTTCATGAAGCTCCTTAACAAGTTACTCGAGTGAATGGATAGAAGTAGCAGGTAACATATGACACCATTTCTTGTTTCAACCTTCAAATGTGAGGGTGAACAACCTAACCATGACATATTTACAATGTATTCCATTAGAGAGATAAAAATGCATAAATTGAAACACGTGTTCGAGGACAGTTAGTTCACTCTCGTCATCAAACTTAAATTGAGACAAGTCATGAATGATTTCTACAGGGATGATAATATCAAGATCCTTAGAAAAATATCTCGGTATTATGATTTTGGAAAGAGCCATTTAGGATAAGAGATTCAAAACTGACTCAATGGGCACATCTTATCATTTGGTCCTCCTTTTGGTGCCAAAATGTTGACGGTGTTAGATACCGCCGACTTATATGGGGTCTCCCCAATGTGAAGTTCCAATTAGACCTCACGCCGTTGGAGTAGGAGCCCCATCTGGAGTATCGACCCTACCACCATAACACAAAGGTTTGTATTGGTTTCAACAGACAACATAAGAGATTATATACATAAGCCTTTAATAAGAAAGTAAGTTGGCATTGTGAAACACTAATTGTAATGTATAAAAGCAGACTTTCACAGGGGGGAGACAAAAGTGAGCATCTAGAAGGAATTAATAGTATTAACCTAAGAGAGACACACGAGCAAAGAAGATTTGTTAGTTATTTAACGAAATAGTTCACTTAGACACAACAATCATTAAACCACATACAACACACCTTCAACAAGATAATTATCGAGCCCACCAAAATAGTTCAATTTTATAAGTACATGTGAATGAAACATATATAGAAAACATCCAAAGAATAATACTAAGACGTTCACAAAACATGCATGAAAATGTGTTGGCTCATCGAGATTCAATTATAAAGTGAAAGATCCAATCACACAATTACAATGATGAGACACTATTTCTAATAGTGGAACATTAAGTCACTTCTTTCTCCTCCAAAGAATAGTTTTCTCTCTTATTCCAAGTAGAGAAGACGAGACAAGCTCTGCAAAAATTAAATCTCCAAAAGCCTTTTGCTTGTGTTATGAGGTTGCTTTTATAACAAGGGGGGTGACATTTCATATCCCCATGACTCTTGAATTACCCTCATGAATCATAGACTTATAATGTGTCCTTTGGACTTCTAAACAACTCTTGAACTTCTAATGACTTTTTGACTTCTCTTAAATACATTTTGTCCATATATGACTAAGTGACTTTCCATATTCCACATATGACCCTTAGACTTCCACACATTACATTTTGTCCTTTTATTTGAAGAAAACCATTACATTCCACATGATGATGTGGCATGACACATGGACACATATTGACCATTATGATGAAACTCATACAAGTTAGAACTTGATAATGATGATATGGACTTCATGATGAGGTGGCAATGCCAAGTTGTCTTCCTTACTGCTTCATCTTGCATTCTTGATGGTAGATTTGATCTATGCTTCATCTTCATGAAAGATCCCCTTTTTTGCTTATCTTCACCCTCCAAAGAGTCTTTGATCAGTATTAGGACCCTTTGAGTCATCATGCAATGTCATTTTTCTATCTCGATCCATGATCTCCTTCATGTCTCCACGATATCTCTCTTTTGCTCTTCTTCTTCGTAGGAGTTCCTTTATGCTTTCTTCTTGCCACCGACTCTTACGCATCAACTTATCATGTTAGGAATATAATCTTACCAATGAATGCCATTCATGATGAGGTATCAGCCTTAAAAACATTTATTCTATCATTACCTGGTTGATGTAATGATCTACTCGTGATAGGCCTATGAGAGGGTTAAAAGAAGAAGGCTTGATTAGGAGGGTGTAGTCAAACTCATCAAGGTTCACAAGAGGCCTTCAATGTGTTATTTTTCACCCAAACAAGGGAAATAAAACTCAAGGGTGCAAGGGCACACTCTGAAGAGACGAAGGAGTGAGGCTTCAGGCCTTCAAGGTGTGTCATGTGCTCAAAGAGAATAAGAGGGCACAAGGGAACACTTCGAAGAGACAAAGGAGTGAGGCTTCGGGACTTCGAGCCTTCAAGGTGCTCTCATGTGCTCACGAGGACAAGGATGGTGCAAGGACGCATGCCAAAGAGACCAAGGAGAAACACTCAAGCCTTCAGGATGCACTCATGTGCTCAAAGAGGGCACAGTTTTTCATGTCGGAGCGTACGCTCAAGCTTTAGGCTTCATGACTACACCATGCACTCAAAAGGAAGTGTTGTAACTTATTTTTACCATAGTAGTTTTTTATTTTTGTTGGAAAAAAAATGAAAAAATAAGAAAAATAAAATATAAATATATATACAAAATGAAATGACAAAAAGAAAAGAAGAAAAAAATATCAAAAGAAAAGAATAAGGGGATATAAATATATATATAATAAATGAAATAAGAATCCCCAAAGATGCAATCCAACTAAAATGCCGCGATGTGTTTTATATACTATTATTTAAATTATTGCATTTTTTCAAAAACATTATATTTAATTACAAATAAAGGTTGATGTGACATTTTGTCATTTAGTAATAAAGACCAATTGGAAATCTATGGACACATCAATGGCAGGGGATGAGTTTGGGACCCCCCTGCACTTTCAGAGTTTAATGGGTGGAGGGGTGGTTTCGAAAAGTTGCATTTGTAATACCACCAGAAGATACGTAGTGCATTCTCAGCGAGTCTGCGGCCCCCTTCTCCAAAATTGTTAACCGCCCAACCCCCCCCCCACCCCCACTCTCCGAAAACTGATTTCTACTCTCGCACTTAGTCACACTTCACCACATGTCCTCTCCCTATTCACTCCCGCAATTTAGTCGTTAAATTTTTAATTACTCTCGCCAAACATTCATATGCCCATTTAGCCATTAAATTTTCATGTCAACATTCAATTTTTTAACTGGACACTCCTAAAATGATTATAACTTCTACAACCACTCAAATTCCCTCCTTTAAAATGACACATATCTCTCTACTCCCTTTTTCCATTCCAACTCTATAATCACCAGTTCAAACTCTAAATTCTACCAATCGCACAGCTGTTGATTTTCATACACCAATAATCGGCATTTCTCTAGTAATATTAGTGACCTCAGCCTACAATTTCATATTTTACAATGTCTTTGTCAAAAGGAAAATAAAAATTAGTGGTAGAGACTCCTACACTACCTTCTGTAGTAAATGTAGATAAGATTCCCCTGGTAGATACACAGTATAAAAATTTCATAAACCTAATGTGAGTTCGACCTCTACGAACTCCACAATTGGGCAATCCAAAAATTTCTTGATGTCAGTGATGAATTGAGAATTTTTGGAGTCTTTTATTCCTCAATTCATTTTTCCCTAGACCCGTAACTTATCTGAATTTGTTACTTGATTTCATTTGAGATATCTTCCTAGTCAGAGGGATGTGAATGCCCAAAATAATGAAGTCTTATTTCCTATTACTCCTGATTATATATGTCAAACACTTCAAGTCAATCCTACGGCCCATTTTCACCCATTTTATATTGATTCTATCATGGAGATTTACCAAAAACTCACCTTTCCTCAGCGAGACTGAATCTTTGAGTCATTTTTATCTAAGAATTCTAAGTTGCTTAGGACAATTCCACCTTATTCCACTTCAATTTTTCTAGAAATGTCTAGGCAAGTCATCTATATGGTAGCATTTCTGTTAGGTTACCCTACTTATTAATGGGCCGCTGAAGTGATATTAGGATTTCTATCAATGTTCTCTATATGGGTAATAAACGCTCATTGATTTTCAACTATAACCAGTTTTTGGCACATAGTATTCATGATAATTTTATGAAGTTTTCAATTGAAGGTGCTTTCAAACATCAGTCAATCTTGGTGTATTTAATTTTGTGTCATCACACAGATACGTTCAAGTTTCCATTGCAAAAGTTAGATGCACAAAGGAAGCCTCAGTCAGTCATTCACTGGACTTACTTGGTAAGGAAAAACACAAAAGAATTTTCCTTCAGCGATTATGTAAATCAATTATTGCATATGTCACTATGTCTTCTCAACAGTGATGTTATACCAAGGATTTCAACTAAAATCAGAAGAATTATCCACCTGTTGAAGGCCCCGAAAATTGGGTCAACAACAAGGGGGATACCCGCCCGGTCCGGACCTTGGTTGGCAGTTCCTTATCCGTTTGGTATAGCGGGTCCAACTAGGGATATGGGACCAGTTTCCCAATTCAGTGTGTGTGTGTGAGAAAGATGGGTATTTCTATTCTAAATGGAATACTTCTATCCTAATTCTAATCTAATGTTATGCTATTGTATTCTAATAAACAAAAAAACATCGAAATTTATGCTAACCCGGGGTGTGATCTTTCTTCTATGCGATCTAAAAAACTTTCAAACAATAACTGGTAATAAACATCATTCAGTTATTATAAGAAAGGATTCAATAAGGATGAACTACTTCGTATAAGAAGTTAGACGAAACAGTTGTGAAAACTTATCGCATAAATAAGCTATTCATACACTAAACATATTCAAATAGTTATCACCGTACAAAAGTGCCAAATGATAACTCAGACATCCATGTTGTAATATATAAACAACTGAAAACTGAATATCACTTTAACGCATAAGCAGAAATGGTTAAGAGATAAAAGTACCATTTATAACCAGTCCTACTTATGAGCTTCAAGCAACAATTGATTTATCTCTCCTTGATTTAACATCCACTAAGAGTACAGAAGTGCAACATCAGTAGCAGATATCAAATGCAAATATCGAATAAACCTTGTTCCATTCATTCACCAAAACCTCCTCTGAGGGTGCAAAAGTGCATGTTCTGAGGACAAGTTTTTGATAAATTTCTAGACCCTTCTCTAAATGCATGAGAAGG
>APFE030449353.1:642-11093 GCA_000404065.3 Pinus taeda | reverse complement strand
ATTCAGTTTAAATGACCGTCCTCTTTCTAAGCAAAACTATTTCTAAAATTAAATCTACTATCTAACTATTTCTAAATCTACTCCTTAATATCGCAAGCATTCAATATTTTCCTGAGTGGAGTCTGCGGACTGTCTTCCGTCTTTGGTTGAGTTAAGCAAACAGAATCGACAAGAGCTGGCATTACCTTCTTAGTAAAATTGATGATATACTTGAGATTCATCCAATGACTATGTGTCATTACCATGTATACCTGGTAAAAATCCCATATCAACTTGGTTAACCCTTAGACTGCTTCTGCTTTTCCTTCAGTCTTCTGTTTCCAGTTTGTTTCTATCGCTGCTTTCTTGCAATTTTCGGGGCTTGCAGGTGACTAAGTAACTAGGAGCCTTCCCGAGAAATTTTTCTTAGTGATGCGTGATTAGCGCTAAGCGCTAATTACGCATCGGAAACTGCCTCTGTTTCTTGATCTGGGCTTCCCTGATGCGTTTTTTGCCTCTTGCGTCTTTTTCTCTCATTCGGTATAAAGCTCAAAATTTGTAAAAATAGTGATTCCGTGAGCTTTTGACCCTGAGAATTAAACTATCTGTTTCTGGTATCAGCATCATTCAGTACCCATTCAACCATGGCTGTATATGAGAAATCTATGATAGATGCGTCATAAGAGTTTTGCGGCTCTTTTTCTTCCTTAAGTGGATTAGGTGTGCCTTCCGAAATGGACATTGGAGCGTTGCCTTTCCTCCTCATAGTTTTCTGCACATAGCCTTGTATAACGCTTCGTCCTTCTTTCCTGCAGTTTACATTTGAGGTGGAAGTAATGATAAAAGATAATGACAGGAAAACTTTAAATGCCAAAGATATGCAAAACATGCCACCTTACGTGAACTATTTCTTCGAAAAACACAACACCATACTTCATTAACAACTGGCAACAACTCATTAATTCGCATTAAAATGCATGACCAACTCCTGGCTTAAAAAGTTTTCTCGAATAATGAGCCAGAACCAACTGTGATGGAGGGGTCCTGCGATTTTGCTTTGTGATATCGCAAATTGTTGTATCGCATTATCGTAATTTCATCGTGTTGTTCTATCGTAAGGTCGCAGTATCGCAATTTCATCGTAAATTTGCAGTATCGCGGTATTGCAGTATCGCAATATCGCTATATCGCTCAATCGTAGTGTCGCAGTATCGCAATATCGCAGATCGTTATAATCCATATGTGTAATTCATGTGACTTTTGCGATGCGCAATATGCGATATCGCATATCGGCGATTTTAAAGTTTTTCAATGTGAGTGCTTCTTTAACATATGCGATGCGATGAAGTTTCACGTCGCAATCTCGCGCTTTTCATCATTTTAACTTATTAGAAGGGTACTCTATCATTCTTTGAGCAATGTGATATCCCTTAAGGAGTGAATTTTACTTTCTTCATTATGAAACTTAGGTTTTTTAGATTCTTCAAGGTATTTTCCTAAGTCCATGATGTTGTAAGTTTTATCTAAAAAGAAAATATAACACTAACTGATTTTTTAGATTTTTACTAAGGGTCCCCACTTATTTAGTATTAGCAATAACAATAAATAAGGAGGGGGGTTGTTGGTGGCCACAACACCACCTCACGGAACAAGCCATGATTGGAGACTGGTACCTCTACCAAAATTACACAAAATCCAAAATATACGGGTGTGAACTTCCTCCCTATAGGTTACCAATATTTGTACCAATCAGAATCTTTGCCTTGGAATACATAAGGAAAATGATGAACATGGATGACCTGCATTTTGTATCTAGGAAACATAAAGCCCAATTCAAGTTAAAAGCACACATTGGCCCTTTCATTGTTAATACGAGGGAAACAACAAAGGAAGCAGATATGTTACTAAAGCAAATGAAATTCAAATTGAGCTTACTTGGTCATCTAATCCCTTGGGGATTATTTCGAAGTTGAGAGTTGAGCAGAAAACAACCCCATGTGTAGACACGACCATGTCAAATATAAAGAAGTATGAAAATCAAGAAGAGTGGCAAGAGAATACATTACAGGAAGCTAAAGAACAGATTTTTAATCAAACATCTTCACAGACTCCAATTCCAAAAGAAAAAGAAACCAAAATACCAAGAGAAAGTTTATCTACTACAGACTCAGAAAATCAAGCTATAGGTTTCACATTTTTTTAAAGGATAAAGAATAAAAACACTAATCAAGAGTCTTCAGAAGACAAGATTTCACAGGAGAAAACCATAGTGGTGATTTCAGGATTTCACACCACTTATTTTGAACAAGTTGAAGAAATTACAGACTCTCTTATATCCTCTGTTTCCCATGATATTGCACAGCAAAATATTTTTGCTAGATACATAGAGATTAAAAGCAAGAATGAAGCATTAAAGGCCACCACTTATTCAGAATTTTGGAAGTAGTGTTCCACTACACAACACATGCTTCTGTCTACACTTGATATTGAGAAGGGACAATTTCAATTGGATTTCTTAGAACTAAAAATTCCAATCCCTAAGAGTGTAGAAGATTACAAAACTTTCATTTTTTCTTTTGATACCAAGCAAATGCATGCCATTGATCAGATTGACCTGCATAAGCAGGTTAGTGAATTGATATATTCCACATTGACAAATTCAGCAATGGTATCTTCCAAACTGCAAGCCTCCCTGAACAATATTCATTCACAATTGAATATGGAGAGAATGTCATCCTTGGCCAAAGATACCAGAATCAAAGCTCTTGAAGGTATGGTGATTAAGCTAGGATATGATCCTAGTAATATTAAAGCAGCAGAAGAAATGAAAAAAAATAAGAGTGTTGGCATTCAAAGCATTTTGGAAGAAACTAAAGCTTCCTACTACTGCATCCACAAGCAAAATAAATAGCTCAGCTAGAAAGGGAGAAAGAAACCATGTTCAAATTGATATTTGAACGGAATGTTCAAATTCAAAAAAAGGAAACTGACATGGAATCACTCATAAAAGAAAAAGAACAAAAACTCATCGTTTCAATTGTTATTCCTATTATCACCCAAAAATTCTCAAAACATCATTGTCTCAACTCTGCTTTTGGTCATGATTTCAAGGAGGTCTAAAGGTCATTTTAGTCTTGATAATGGGTAGGTGATAGGTTAAGAGTCTCATTTTCATATCCAAATAAAGTTAAATCAACCTTGTTCCATGTCCTAGAAGTCTCACATGCTATTTAGAACCCATATCTTTAACCATTTTGAAAACTGTGTTGTAAAAGAGCATACACAAGAATTCACAATTCCATAGTGTAGCTAGTTCAAAAAATGTGATTTGCGCTACAAAAACAAGCTAATTTCATAGCGCACTATGAGACAAAAACCCTGTTGTTCTGTTTTTGGTAGTCAACTTCCAAGGGGGTTCCTGAGCAACTGAAAACTCATTTTTGAAAAATGAAAGAGGTTTTTCTTATAAACATTCTTACCTACAAAAACCTCCTCCATTGTTGTAACATCTATCAAGGATCAAGATATAGGAGCTCAGGAATGGAGCCTTCTTTTTCAGGAAAAACAAAGTTATTTTTATTGGTTGATGAAGTTGTTGTTGCTTTCCACTGCCTCATTTTGTCACCTTTCTCTCCACATTCAAATATCATTCCTTAAAAAATTTACCCAAGCTCCTCTCTGTCATTTACTTTTCAACCTTTGCATGTATCAGTCCACTGTCACCTTTGAAAAGTTAACTTTGTGACAAACAACTTGCTGTCCAAAAAGTTCTTTACAACTGTCATATTTTTAAGAAGGCAGTTTGGGTTATAAAAGGAAATTGTCATGAAGATGAAAGGATAAAAATAATGCTATCATGGACAACCTCAAATTCACACAAGCTTTGATCCAGACAGGTTACATGTATTTCTACCAGGAGCTGCAAGGGGATTTGTGTGTTTCTTGGATTGTTTTGAGACGTTGATTTCAAAAGGAATTTTCAGAAAAATGAAGATGTGTTTCAAAAATATGAAGGAGGTTTTTTCTAAGAACATAAAAAGGAACAAAAACCTCTTTAAATTTTCTTCCAGGTGCTACCAATTTGGAGATTCGAAGTTTCCTTTGAGACCTATTTGCAGAATTCTGAATTTTCTTGTTTTGTACATGATTTTATAATGTAGATTCTGGACAACTGAAGCTGTTTTTCAAAAAAATGAGAGAGGTTTTTCTTATAAACATTCTTATCTACAAAAAAATCCTCCATTTTTGTAACAGCCATTAGGGATCAAAATATATAAGCTCTGCCTCAACACCTTTTTTTTCAGATAAAAACAATGTAGAAAATGATAAATTTATAGGTCAGTCTTTCATTAAGGTGAAGACCAAATTTTGAAGAAGAAAATCTTATAAGTGTAAGTGTTTTGATTCTTGGTGATCATATCAATCTTTATGAAATATTGAAATTTCTCAAACTGTAGATTTTGAAGGCCGTGTTGAAAAAGAGCATACACAGCATTTTCGTAGTGCACTACAAAACTGCTGAAGGTGAATTTTTAGCACTTTATAGATGCATTTCGAAGGTAAGGTCTAATCAAGTCCAAGTTTTGATGATTGATGGTAGACATATGAGGATCATTGATAAAGTTTCAGATGGCAGTGATGCATAATGGTTCAAAGAAGTATCCCATAAATGATATTAAAGATGTGCTACAAAAACAAGTTATTTTAGTAGCACAGTCATGATTCATTCTCTTTTTCATCTATTCGAGAGTTATTTTCTTGCACAGGTGGAAAAATGAAGTTTTTATGGATTATTAATGCATGCCACATGTACACCAGCAAAACTGCTTGAAGATAAGCATAAAGGATTAAGGGCCTTAAAAGGAGGAACTCTGTCTCCTAGTTTTTAGGACAGTTAGGTCATGACTCAACAGGTTTTGCAACAGCACCGTGGACATCATCAAGCTTGAAGACATGGGTTGGCAGCTGATTAAATAATGTATTTAAGTCATAGATAAGGTTGTTGAAAGCATGTTTTATGAGTTTCACTCCTATTTGTATTAGGACTCTTAAAGACAGCTAGTTGTCAAGTTGTAATTAAGTAGTTTGTTTTTGGAATAGATAGGTGTCAAAGTTAGGAATTTGAATTCCCCGAAAGATGGATCATAGTATCCAAGGTTGTAAAACTCTATATAAATCTTGAGAATCAAATTCCTCGGGGTAGGAAAATGTTATAGAAAAGGACTACTTTTGTAAATGCTGTGAAGAGACTAATATATATAGAAGCAGTTTAACTTTTCTGAATGTGAGATTCTTAGTGTACTTCAGTGAGCTCTATCTTTTATCTTTGATATGTTTTACTTCCATAGTCTTCATGCTTATTACTCAGAATTCATGGAGGAACATGCTCTAACTTCCTTTAAGTGTTAAACTATGGTGAATTGAGTTTTTGGGTCCTATCTTTGGATGTTTTTCTTCCATGTTTTAATACTTATTACTCAGAATTATTGGTTATTCATGCTCTATGACTTCCTTTAAGTATTAGACTTTGATGAATTACTTTTAATACTTTACTTTTGAATACCTTGATGTATCATTACTCAGAATTCATGCCCACATGCTCTGACTTCTATGAACTTCAAGTTATTGAGACTTTCCTGAATGTGTTACTCTTTCATTGAAGCATATACAAGCCTCAATTCATAAGAAAAGTTATTTGTTATCTTTTTCTCTATCACTGAATCCATAGCCCAATGGTAGCAAGTCTCCATATTTCAACCTATAAACATATAAAATCACAAACCATAGAGTTAACCATCTATCTATATCTTTAATCAATATCATTAACCCTTGAGAGAGCCCTCTCAGGCTGAGGAGGCTAAGCCTCAACCAAAAGATTGGTTTGAAATATTTACTCAGAGTCTACTTGATCAGCAGCCTATCAAGGTTAGACTTTGTGATAACAATTCCTATAGCCACTACTTTTACAGTAGGTAGTTCATCAGCAGGGACATCTATAGCAACAACCATCGAAGTAGAAACATAGTCTACTGACTCAGCAAAACAACTATCAAAAGCCATGGGATACTTATCTTTGAAAGATCAAGAGATTGAAAAACTAAAATTGCAGCTTCAAAAGATCTAGGAATAGAAGATTAAATATGATAATTCATATTTGGTTAAGATTCAAAAAATTTATAAATTAAATCCACAATTAGAGGTTTATCAAATTGAATCCTTAATTGCAAAAACCATTTCTCAGGCCAAAGAGAATATTTGGATAGACATTAATTTATCAGTGACTGATTTATGGCCTTCAATTAAAATTATTTTTTAGCAGGAAGACTTATTGCAAATATCACAAGAAGCAGTAGCAAAAATAAAGGACCTAGACCACAAACATGGAGATGCTACAAGGATAATTAAAGTCATAAACTCCAAGACAAAATATGAGCTTGAATAATTCAACATTGAAGATAAAACTGAAGTTGTCTTGGAGGCCAGAAAGATTTTAACAAAGATAAATTTAATGTTGCAGCTCGAGAACAAGTGTCAGAACTTGGAGGTTCAAACTAAGAAATTTCAGATGAATTTTAATGATTTACATCATAAATTACCTCGAGCTTTTAAGGATAGAACTGGCAAATTGATCCCACTTGAAGAATATCAACAGAGGCTACATAATATAACAGTGGACAAGACCAAATTTGCCAAAATCAGAGGAGTTATTACTAGGAAAGCCTTCATTGAAGGTTTAAGCTATGATTTATTAATACAGCATGAAATTAGGCATTTTTTTATAGTTCGACCCACTTTTGAAAAATATACTGAAGTCGATGAGTCATATAGGAAATTGTTAAAATTTTCTATCCCTGATGAAAAGAGATGGGATAAACTATGTGAACTCATCGAATAGGAACATAATGCAAAATTGTGGGAGCAAACAATAGAATTTTAGCAGCATGCAGTAGAATTTCAGGGAAAGTCATTAGAAGAAACAAATTCCCAGCTATAATCAGCAACAACATCCCTCAAAATTAGTTCAGATCCAATATTCTTATTTAATTGTAATATCCCAAATTTTGTGGATGATATTTTACTTTGTAATCAATTTTGATTCTAGTTTAGATATGTTAGAAAGTCAAACTTTATGCATATTTTGTATTTCAAAGAAGAAAGGGTTGAACCCTTGTGATGAACCAACAAACATGCTTGTAATTTTTTGAACTATCTCTGAAGATTAATAGAAGGATTCTTGACTCATTCTGAACAACTTGTGTATGTATGTTAGTTCCTCTAGTATTCATTTATGTTATCATTTTATATTTTCTTTGCACATGTTTAAGGTAACACAGAAGTCTGGGTAAGATTAGATTGAATATCAATATATCTGAAATCTCCTACAAAGTTATCATTAATTAAAGAGATTAATTAACTTAAACTATTTGTTTGAGTTAATTTCTCTAAATCAATAAATTGTTGCCTTATGTCATCTCTTATACATGTATTGTTTGGTTGTAGAAAATTTCTGTATGCATCTGCCATATATATGGAATTAGATGTTCAGTTTTAATATTTAAAGAATTATATATCTTCTTTACTTCTGCTTTTCATATCATTTTAAATCTTAATTCTGTGAAGAGTGAAGAATCAACCCTTCTATTTTGTTAGATATAATTATGGTTTACATATGTTTAAAAGTTTAAGCATTGGTCATCCATTAAAATTCAAAAACATTATTTTAGACGTTTTGGCATAGTCCGTAGCCTAAGACTATCTGCAAGGGACAACATCAGATTGGCACCATTGCCGGGGTTCGATGATTGAAATTTTTTTTCCCTCGGATAATGATTATACTTGTCTCTTAATGGTGAATAAGAGGCCAGTAGACTAAAACCCTTCACCTAGAAACTCCACAGGTGAAATCTGAATTCACGCAGGCATGCCAGATCCTAATCATATCCTAAAATTTCTCTCCTTTATCAGATCCAGAGAGATTAGTTAGAATAGCATCAATCAGACATAGGTTAGAAGCCTCTCTAGCTACTTCTGCCTTTGTTCTATCTCAAGCACATTCACAATCTGACTCTTTACAGTCAACTCCAACACTTGTTGAATTATCAGATCTTCCTCCAAAAGTTTTAAAACTCCTTTCTAAAGGAGTATATCTTCAAACTTCACTTCTAGTCTATCAACTTAAGGCTTTTGAACTTCCTTGTTCACATTTGGAACCTAGTGACAGTGGAGAAGATCCTAAACTTTCCCTTTCTAAGTATAAACCATTCGATTCTAAATCTTCTTTTGTACATACTTATCCATCTACTTCTACTAAATCTCAAGAGGAATTAAGTATTTATACTAATCCTCTAGCTTTTGAGGATCCTGAAAAGTTTCTTATTGAAGTTCAAAAGTTAGTTATCAATCCTCATTTCTTCCAAAAAACCAAACCCTCATCACCTCCTTCTTCTAGTAAAGTTATCTCTCCTAAAATGACAACTCCATCTCATCAAATGGTTGGTATTCAATCAATTGCGGCAGCAAGTTATGCAACCTTAGTTCTTCCACCTACATCCTAACTCCATAATAAAACCTTAGTGAACCTGTAGTTGATTTCATTAAGAGATTCAATAAAATCTATAATAAAATGCCCCGTGATTGCAAACCTCCAATAACCACTGCTAAGGTTACGTTTTCCAAATCATTTGAAGATGACTTTGTTGTAATGCTTAGGGAAAGAAAATATGAAACTCTAGCAGACATGCAAACAAACGTAATCGAAGTTGAGGTTAATAGGTCAGCATCTACTAAACTAAAAGCTAAGGCTGAAAAGGCTGAAAATTGGATCAAAGCTAGAGAAGAAGGTACGTCATCAAATACTAAAGATGAAGACCATATGTCACACGGAATTAGTCGATCTTGCGGACAAGACAAACCTTCCTAGAATCTAATGAAGACCTAATGACAAACAAACCAACCAAACACTATCTTTCTCTAAATGCGCTTTATGAATAATGGAAAAAAAATGTGTTTAAGGGCCTACCTCATGTCCAACGCAAGTTTGGAGATGCCTTCACTCCTTTGATAAAAGTAAGTTCCTTCGTCGCAAACCCGCAAGCACAAACAAGGAAAACGATTAAATAGCACCTGAATATCCAATATTATAAAACATATTTAACATGAAAGTCAAGGAGTCCATGAAACAAATAGCATAAGATACTTGTTGAGAAAAATGAGCTTGATTCTATTAATTCAAAAGAAAAGAACCTTACAACCTTTGCCTTGACGTTGTACAAGCTCCTTCCAGGGTCCAACAAGAAGTCTCCTCTAATTTGACAAGCTTCACTCACTCCCTAATGGGGCCAAAAAGGTATGTGATCTCTCCTCTTAAGCTCAAATAGGAAGTCTTGATTTCACTAGCATTTACCCTCAAAAGTTCAGCTTCTACCTCCCTGGCCACTGACCCAATGCCTCAATTTATAGTGCAATGGAGATCAGTTACCGGCTCCTCCTTCAAAGGGATAGAGTCCTCCTTCAAAGGGATAGCTCCTCTCAACAAGGGATTAGTTCCTCCTATGATGGGATGCATGAACCACTTGGAGCGAACAATCCACGTAACAAATGATTCTAGAAAACTCTAGAATTAACCCAAGATGAGTTTTTTAAGATAAAGATTGCGCCTTTTGACTTTTACAGGGGTACGCACCCTCCCCTTTACATACAGAGCGTATAAGTAAGCAGATAACTTGAACAAAAGGTGCGGGCCCGCAGGAAAAAGTAAGAGAAAGTGCAGAACCAGAGTTACATTTCTTTTTTGATGTCTTTCTCTCATTTTTCAAGCTTGTTTTGAAGAGCTGAGGTTTAAGACTTGCTTAGGAAGCTAGTATAGGTAATGATAGGCCTACACCGACTGCAAATAATCAAGGTGACGATATTTTTGTGTAACAGATTGCCCCCTAAAGTGCGAAGTCTGTAGTATATGAGGATTTTTCATTTATCATATAGGAAGAGTGAAGCGCTTTATCATTTCGAGGATCATCTTGCGGAGAGCCCAGTTGGAACCCTGTAAAAACATTCAATGAAAAATATATATATGAGATCATATCATCGCTGAGGTAGGCATTCCCATACTCAGATAAAAACTGACTAAGAGACTGAAAAACTGACTAGAAGACTAACTACTGCTCTGATATAGGAATGATCTCGTAACACATCATAAGTACAGACACATGTGGACACAGTATGGACGCAGCCATCTGTTTATGAATAGTCCATAATATAATGAATACAAAATTCCTCGCAACCTGGATTGTGGAAACTAGATCCAGGGTCTTCATTTCTACATCCCGAAACAGTACGATTCTATCCATGCGATTGAATGTGTCGAAGTTGAACATGGCAGAAACCACTTGATTACTAGTCAATGATGTAAACTGTTAACAAGCGTGAGAGAAACCACCAATAATGACAATGGCCCTCAAAGTACTCAGCACAAT